>JANVCQ010000005.1:1443199-1454418 GCA_025531925.1 Erythroxylum plowmanianum
TATAAGTAAAACTAATATTAAAAATAAATATTAAAACATATAAAAAGTTAAATAATATTATATAAATCTCAAAATAATCGTAGAAATGTGTTTGTGGGTATTATGAAAATTATATGTAAAACATAAAGGTAAAACGGACTAAAAATATGTTCATTAATTGATCTAAAAAATCTATCTGAAAAAGTTCTATTTTGAAAAGCTTTAAATTTGAGTTTCTATTTTAGCTTCTGAAAAAGTCATTTCTATAAAAAAAAAGTATTTTTTGATTTTACAGTCAAAAACTCAATTTTCTTAAAAATAACTTTTGCAGTGAAAAAAAGTGCTTTTGAAACCTCTGAACCAAACAGACTATAAGCGTCACATAAGACTATAAGCGTCACATAAACTATAATATCAATACTAATATACTACCATTAGTCTTTCACCAAGTAGTGTGATTGAGGGGACCTGTTCTTTAATTTTCATACTTTTTTAGGGGACCATTGCACGTATCTTTCTCTCTTACCCTTCTTTATAAAATTATTGAAGAGTGGCTATCCGCATGGCTTAAGGTATGTATGAAGCCAAGTGGAATGTCGAAGTAGAAAGGGAAATGTGGTCTTGCAAGCTGTGCGATGCGTCCATTCTCAATGCAAGCTGGACCCGTTAGTACTGTCTATTCCACCCATGACGTAGACCACCACTTGCCCCATGGCGTTGACGTTCTACCTGAATTATTAGCCAAACAAAGTACTTTTGTCTCTGAATATGCCTCTGACAGAGTTTGTTTGCTGCTACGTGGCACTCGTAATAGATCGGGACTCATACGAGTCATCCTAGAAATGGATTATTTAGAAGCTTTATTTTAAAAATTGGATCGGACCGGTCGGTTCGATCGGTTCGATCAGTGATCGGTCGACTATTTGGTCCGATTTACCCTTTAAAATCGGTTCTTAATTGAACCAATGAGAACCGGTCAAAACCGGTCAATTGACCGATCGGATCAGTCAAACCGGACCTATCCGATCATTGGTTCAATAAAAAAAAATTTTGTTTTTTTTAATTTTTTTGGTATATTTTTGTATTTTTTAAATATTATTAATATTTTATATAATTAAATATAATTATTACATAATTATAACGTCACACCGGTTCGACCGATGATTGAACCGATTGAACTGGTGATCAGTAAGACCTTCGGTCCGATGACCAATTCGGGTTTCAAAACATTGTTTAGAAGTTATAAACATCATGTCCTTATCTAATACAATTTTATCTGATGAGCATTTTTTAGTGATAGATACCCGTGAATTAATCCAACCAAATTGAAAAGTACAATTTCAGCACGTACATTATGATAGAAACTAATGTTCAGACCATCTGGCCTCAATTGTAGCCCTGGTCAGTCTAAAAATGCATATTCTCCAGGATTCTCCGATGACAATAATGGAGCTCATTTATCCAGTAAAACAAGGAGCGTTGTACCGCAGAAATATGGGCTAGTTAGCTTGTATTTGGCTTTTGGCTTTTTTCTTTTGTACAAAAAAATATATTTTTAAATGAGTTTTACAAAAACTTTAAATTCAAATAAATTTATTTTTTAAAACATTAAATTAGTTTAAATTAAGATTATCTTAAATTAAATATTATTTATTAATTTAGATAAATTGTTCGTGATATTTTTTATATAATTAAATAAAACTCTAACATTTTAAAAATATTTTATCAATTACAAAATTCATTCTCTTATAAAAATAAGAATACTATTTATCAAATTTATATACTTAATCAATATAAAAAGAATAATAAAATTATTGAAAATATATTTTATTTTAAATCTAACTTAACGCATGATCTTAATAAATAAAATATTAAGAAATATATAACATTGATCTAGATAAAATTTTGATAACATAAATCAAATAAAATTCTAATAATTTTGAAGTTTTATTAATTATAAATTTATAAAATTTATTATTTCAGTATAATTTCATCAGTAAAAAAAATATCAATTTCTCTTTTTTTTTTTTACAAAAATGAATGATTATATTTTTTATTTGGAATCTGAATTGATCGATGTGGTTAGATTCTAACCAATTAATGGGATTTCACTCATCCTCCTCTCCGAAGATCCCATCGCCGCCACGGTCTGCGTTGATCTCATTGAGCACCACGACAAGTGCAACTATAAAGGCGTAGTCCACATTCTCAGACACTGTAACCCCAAACTTATCCGAGTCTAACGCCAGAGTCTTGACAGTATGTTCCTTGTGCATCTGAAGGTTTAATCAACAAAACCTGATACTTATTCTTCTGTTTCAAGACATTGGAAGGAAGGCGTTTTAAGAACTAGTGGTTTAATGGGGTTTGAGAACTTTACCTGGGCAACGATAGTGTTGGATTCTCCATCTCCAGAGTATATGGTGCAGGATCTCTCGATCCAGTTACCTTTGATTTTGAAGTTTGGAGCAGTCTCTGAAGTGTTAGAGGCTAGAAACACATCTAACTGAGTCTTGAACTGGAAGACTGAAGACTTCTTGACACTGAAGAGTAAATCTTTATCGTCCATGCTGTCTCCTCTGAATGCTTGCCACCTTCGGTGAATGGTCCTTATCTGAAATTAAGAAATCGGTATTTCATTAATGGAATGATTCACTTGAATTCCCAAAGGTTATTAATACCATTAATTCCTTTACAGAAGAGATATCAGACTGCAGAAGAAATTATATATTTTGTGAAGATTCTAATACAGACTTTGCCCCAATTTAAGTTTCTCAGAGGTTAATCAAGATGGATGATCTAATTAAAAAGAAGATCCAACTTTCTTGGAACATAGTTTTGCTTCTTATCAATGAAAATTGTCTCGCAATATACAACAAACCTTCTGCTTCAGAGTGACGAGGGTGTTACCAGCGGCGTCTTTCAGCTGACGAACATCGCGGATGCTCGCCAGCTTACTCTTCACCCTGAAAATGAGTGTACCATTAACATCACTCACTGAAAAATCACTCTCGCCGAGAGTCGCGATCTTGGAGGAAATTGTGAGGTCTACTGGGTTCTCCGTCAAGAACTGTGGCCCAATCACCACCACCGGCGACTCCATTGCTTTGCCCATGGCTATTGCAAGAACAGGATTATTGCTTGGTTGGTCAGCCATGATCACAGACGAAAAAGAAAAGAGGAATCAATCTCAAGAAAAGGGTTGTGTTCCGATGATCTTGGGACATTGACATGGTCTTCTGTTCATGGTAATCGGCATTGTAAGTTGTAACCTGTCTGAAATGGCAGGTTTGCATGGATTACGCGTACCAGATTGTACGTGAAAATTGATGAACACGAAATTGTACGACGTTAATAAATTGCAAAAAGTGAGGAACTTACGCATGGATTACTTCAGTCCATTACTTTTATGAAATATAATATTTTGTAGGGAGTGCTGCCACGTCGTACGGTGGAAAAAATTTACGAAAACATGAATATTTTAATAAATAAATTTATCAATAGTTGTCTACGTCATCGTCACACTTAGTCTAAAATTTCGCGATAAAGTAAGGTACAGAAAGATTTGATAATACGCAATCTTATTTTTATATATTAGAAAAGTTCTTTTCGGTAGCTCCGCATGCAGATGCGATAATAAAAGAATGATACTAATTAAAGAGTAAATAAATAAAACTGTTACGCTAAATTATTACGTAAATAAAATTACAATAAATACATAAATAAATAAAAATAAAATATAACTAAATGATATATCTCAAAATAAAATATAACATGAAGATAATAAAATAAAAAAGTACCAAAAATAAAATAAATAATAATAATTAAAAAAGTATTGATACCAATTTAGAAAAAAATGTTATTAAAAATGATAAGCTAAAAAAAATATAATTATTATTGTTACATAAAATTGAAAAAGAGTACATAATAATCTATTGATTACCTAGTCTAAATAATTAACTTAAATATAATATTGATTAAGGAAATTTGATTTAATAATATATTTAATAATTTAAACGACAAACTACATCAAGTTAATTTCAAATTTTAAAATTTAATTATTAAATTCAATTGAATTAAATTTAATAATTTAAATTTTATAAAAAATTAATCCAAGTTAAATGTAATCAATTTAAAGTAAACATGTTAAATTAGATTTGAGCAAACTTAATATATATTTTTAACTTCATAATGAAATATTAGAAAATATGGACCTAAATTGATAAATTATCAATATTATCTACTGATTAAAAAGTCAAATAGGGTTAACCATGAAACTTTTGGAACTAATCAAATTTTCGATTTAATTTACTTTAATAATTCTAGTTGTTAAAAATTGATCAGTTTATTAATTAATCAGTTAATTTTTATAAACTAATAGATTTTTATAAATTAAAATAAACTAATTAATTTTTATTAAATATTTTCAATTACAGTTTAAATTAAGGACAATCTTTTTTAATTACATTTTAATATTTTTTAATTTTAATTAACTAATAATAATTCGATATTTCAAATCTTAAAATTTATATCTTATTCGATTTAATTTTTAAAATATTTACTTTATCATTTAAGATACAGAGACTATATCCACGTAAGGCTGAACTCGGCTTGGAATTTTGTAGCTGGGTTTGGGTCCGATCCCATATATACATATCTCACTTTGTGCAGCTTCATATTTGAAATGCCCCATATCTTCCATTGCAGCATAGCGTCCTTAAAAGCACCACATGAACGTAGCTATTGAGAACCAAATCAGAGACCCATCAAATGATTCATACTTATGTAAGCGTTCTGGTTTTTTGTGAAAGTGGACTCGCATTTGCACACCAAGTGTTTGATCATATGCTTCTTAGAGAAAAATCGACGTGCAAAGCGACTTTACAACTTCATTAACTGGCGGAATCAGTTGCTAGCAGCGAATTTTGTATATGGGTAGGTCCTCAAGTTTCAAAGGTGTTGGCTTTTTCTTGAGGAAACATAGAAGGTGGCCTCACTCACCATACAAAGCCAGATGGCACCTAATGCTATGTGAACAACAAGCCATGCAAGCCCTTAAACAACAAGCTGAAATTCCACCACCACCATCACCATCAACTTCAGTGCAACATCAAGGTCAAAGCTTTAACAACAAACCCCATCTTCTTTCTTCGCTAATTCATTCCTTTAGCATCTATAACTGTGAACCAACACCTCAAGCATACCTCCTTGTGATCAAAACTTTGGCTAAAGCTTCCCAACTTCACCTCATTCCTTCAGTTCTCGACCACATTAAACAAATTGAAAATTTTGAGGTTCCTGAGTTCATTATCGGAAGTTTGATTCAGATTTATGGCCATGCAGGTAAGCTTCAAGAAGCCATCGACTTGTTTTATAGAATACCCGAGTTCAGATGTGTGCCTACAGTGTACTCTCTCAATGCATTGCTCTCAGTTCTTTGTGAAAGTAGTGAAGGTCTCAAATTGGTTCCTGAAATTTTGTTGAATTCTGGGGTTATGAATATTCGACTGGAAGAGTCGACTTTGCATGTATTGATTACGTGCCTTTGTAGAATAAAGAAGGTTGAGGGTGCTATTGAGATGTTTAATTGCATGGTAAGTGATGGCTTTAGCGTTGATGACAAGATATGTTCTTTGTTGATGTCATCATTTTGTGGACAGAAGGGTGTAACAAGTGTTCAGGTTTTGGGGTTTTTAGGACAACTGAAGAACTTAGGTTTCTCTCCTGGACTGAGAGACTATACGAATGCGATTAAGTTTCTAGTCAAATCAGGAATGGGTATGGATGCTTTGGACGTTCTGGATCTGATGAAATCAGATGGAATCAAACCTGATATAGTCTGCTATACTATGGTCTTAAATGGAGTTATTGCTATTGGTGATTACTTGAAAGCAGATGAGCTATTCGATGAATTACTTATATTTGGTTTGGTTCCTGACGTGAATACCTACAATGTTTATATAAATGGCTTGTGTAAGCAAAATAAAATTGAAGCTGGAATAAAGATGGCTGCTTCTATGGAGGAGTTGGGCTGCAGGCCTAATTTGGTTACTTATAATACATTGCTGGATAGGTTGTTTAACGTTGGAGAGGTCCGTAGGGCAAAAGAACTTTTGAGGGTCATCAGATCAAAGAGCATTGAACTTGATGTTCAGACCTATAAGATTATGGTGGATGGTTTGATTAGTAATGGTGAGCTTAATGAAGCTTGTGCATTGATGGGTGACGCACTGGATAAGGGTTTATGTGCTCAGAGTTTAGCATTTGATGAATTAATTTGTGGCTTGTGCCGGAGGCGTTCAATTTCAGAAGCATTTGGGCTACTTGATAAGCTGGTTGAAAAGAATGCCTCTCCAGGTGTCCGGGCTTGGGAAGAACTTCTCCTTAGCTCTGAATTAGACCTTAATATTATTGATCATACATTGGTTGATTTGGCAGAAACCAAATTATAGTATGGTGTCATATGAGCCTGTCTGCAAATAAGGCTAGTCTGTCTTCAGGTAACCTTGTATATGGGTTGCATTACTTTGTATTCTCACTGAACCCGAAAGGAGAAATCATCTGGACGTATGCTCTATTCATACCATAGTTTGAGACCCAAAAGGGTTTCAACAATGACCCTGGATCATCCAGAGGATAGGTTATTCAAAGTAATGTGAGAGTAATGTCCTGAAATGACATGTAAAGGGCAGGCTTAATTCTGTCTTTAGTCATTCAAGCAGTCCACTTATTGTTGGGGTTGCTCAAATGATACCGAGGGATTTAGATTACGTGGTTGGTGGGCTATTGTCTACTTTAGAAAATATAATCAGTAATTCAGTATGCATATAAAGAATAGCTGCGGTGATTATGTGGTTGATAGGCTATTATCTACTTCAGAAATTACGATCAGGTACGCATATGAGGAATATCTGTGGTGAGTTCTCTTATTAGGAAAATAAAATATAGAACTTCTTATACAATAGCCAGTTCTTCAAGTTGGGACCAGGCAAAGATGCCAGCCAACTTTCGACAATAAGATCGGTTAAACGAACAAACCATTAAAGGAGCAAATTTAGCAGAACCTTTTTCTTTTCTTCAAGTTCTGATTACTTTGGATAACTATTCTAATGATTATGCACCCTGATTTTTGTTTGATTCGGCTCAATCTGAAATCCAATCTTTTGAAATAACCCAGGACATATAAAATCTCTCCAGATATGTGGTCCTAATGACACATCTTTATGTGCATTGGCTATTGGCAGGCTTTCAATTCAAAGTAAGATCACAAATAATTCTTAAGACAAAAAGTAATAAAGGTTTACGCACTGGTCACTTTTTCAGTGATATCACTGTCAACGAAGCATCCTAGGTGCCATTATATGTCTATTTCGCATTGCCTTTCTTGAAGCAGACATTGTTTGTTGAGATAAGGACTTCTGTTTTGATTGATTATTGTTTTGAATTATGAGACTGAACAGTGGGAAAAAATTGAAGTTATTATATCTAATAGTTCTCAACATTAAACACTGTAAGAACTCAGGTCATGTAACAGTACACAATGAACTGCCACAATATTCTCAGATCTATTCTGGTTTGTGAAATGCACAGTTCATGAGAAAAGAAAGAAACTGATTTTTTTTTTAATCTATCTGGGTTTTTACAGGAATGAATCAAAGAAAACAAGAGCCATTGGCAGTTGAGAACAATGTCCAAAAGTCGTGGCAAGACTGCGTTTCACCAACCAGATAAGAATCTTACCCTTTTTAGGAAGTGGCAATCTCATGAAGACTGGTACATATTACCATCGAGTGAATTAATTTAGAGTTCAGGAAACTGAAGCAAGAAAGAATTTACCTTATCATTGTCTCCTATATTGTTTGTCAGAAGCAAGAACTTCAGTTTCTGTTGAGAACTAGCTCTGAATCCAACAGTTCTCTTGTTCCAAACGACAGTGAACTTTTAACCAACAAAGAAATGCTTTTCTATGTCAATTCTAGCCTTACTGGATCGTGATATAAACCATATACAAGTCAAAAGAAACACCTTGGAACATTGATTATTGAACTGACCATTGCATATCAAATTCTTCTCTACATGAAAGCCATATTATTCAAAAAGAGATTTGAAAACTGCGTAAGTGTGGATAAGATAAAGCTGAAAAATGAGAAAGATCACATCTAGACAGAGACCTGTACTTTGTGTGGAGGTAATTACCAAGACGAAAATCAAGAAGAGATCATTTCGGATAGGCTTTCCATTCTCATCCAATGCTAAGATGGTTACTTGATAGTGTCTCCTGGATGGTGGTACCAAATGCTCCTATTCACCTATTCGTGATGTATTGTCAGTAACTTTTCTAGGAATATCTCATGCCTTAGGTCTACTTATTGGCTGACCTTTCATGAATTATTGGTGTAACACCCGAAGTTCAAATCGCTCCGACATCTCTAATCTGAATTTAAGAGAGCTATATGCTGTAATTCATAGCCTTAAAGTTATAGACTTTTATCTTCTCTTTTTAATACGAGATGTGACTCTTACTGCCCTTGTGAGACGTTAAAATTGGTGATAGATTGAGAGCAAACGTGACACACTTGTGACCGATGACAACTGCCCACTTCACTAAAAGCATAGATTTTCATTATCTTTAATCCATATTTCATATTAGGATTAAGTTGAGCATAAAGAAAGCCCTTTTCTCTTTTCAACCAATAGTGTTCAGCTGTTGAGACGTTCCAATGTAAATAATTAATAACAGCAACTCTATAGTATTGCAGGTATCAGATTCCTGTCAAACTCATCTCCTGTCTGTGTCGAACATTCGACTATATATATATATATATAGCCTACGCTTACATCTAATTCCAGGAAACATAGAAGTTGGAACAGGTTATTAAACTTTCAAGTAGATACCTCAAAAAGAAATCTTTAAATGTTGTGTGGAGGACACTCTTAACAAACAAGTAAGACTTACATTCTGAACTTCTATCTCAAGTAAGCAAGACGGATATAACAGAGAAAGGTACAGTGACATTCCTGCAGACCGACAGTTTTTTGATTATGACATTTAAGTAAATGATTCCCAACTATGATATTGATACTTAACTAACATGCAAAGCATTTAAGAGACCCTTTTAATATATGGATTAACATGTTTGACCTACATGAATTATCTTAGTCCCCTTACTTGTTAAATCACCATGAAATGAAACACTTTCAGAACTGACAAGCTTGAATACATACCTCGAAGGTTGTTAAAGAAAATCACTTTCCATTTCGAAACTGTAGAGCTAATAGGTGAAGTGGTCATGATGGGGAAGACGGGCACATGAAGAACTAACTCACTGGAGCTAAAAAAACCTAGTTAAACAAAAGTAGGTGAGAATAATATAACTCTCAGACTGGTTTGTGTGTGTCCTCTTCAACTGGGATCACTGCATGAGTTAGTAATGCACGTGCCCTGCTTCTCCATCTTGCTCACGCGCACCTTTCTCATCATTCCAGGAACTGGGACTGATATAGAAAGGCAAAACTGTATGAGAATGAGAGAAATTTAAGAGGCTCTTAAAGTGGTGAGTTTAGGACATAATCTGCAATATTCTGTACTCACACACATGCCCCCTCATTTATATATACAAACAGAAAAGAGGCAAGTAAGTGAAGTGTGGTCTACGGTGGTTACAAGGCAGGAAATGAAGATCTGAGTTGGGGGTGGGACCTTCCCATAGGTTTTTGCAGACCCGAATGGCCAAAAAGCTTCTTACAACTCACAACCAAGTTACAGGACCACAAGATCACTATAATTACAAAAGGCCACTTATTTACATATATGCCCTAACCCAAGTTCTGTGTGACAACCGAAAGGGAATAGAATTTTGTTGTTAGCACCTGAACAGTCGGTAGGTAGATGTGAATTGCTTCGCTTGAAAGACAGGCTTGTTCAGAAATGGTATGTGAGAACAGTTTAATCCAATGCTTGGATCTTAAACTGCATGCGGATTTAATTAACTTGCAAGGAAGTAGTTGATCAATGAATATGATTGATATCATACAGATTGCTTAGAGTTCTGTCAAGAGAGGCTTTTGAATTATTCTTTCATGTGTCAGTAATCGAATACATAATACTATGCATTTATTGCTTAAAAACCTGACAATTGCAGGAAATACAAACAAGTTTCACATGGCAAGTGTATACACTACAAACCTGTTAAAATCTATCAAAACTTGGAACTTGCCAACGACGAACATGAACAATCTGCCTTGTAAATGTAGCGATCGCATGTACAGTAGGTGTGTGTATATCACGGAGATATTAATTTGCTATTTAGCTACCTGCCAAAGCTATACACTTAAATCTCAATCCTACTACTCTAGTTTGATAGGTTACACAAAACCAAATCCCCATCATTTGGTTCCAAAATGGGACTACACAATCAAATGATCTTTCTTATGACTTACATTGACTTCTAGGTTAGATTATAGTATATAGGAATGATGCATGTGATATTACCAAATCCTTCTGACTTTTCTTGTTGATTTTGGACATTGTAAAAAAAAGAAAAGCATTCTTGTTATTGGATTATTTTTGTTTGCTTTAAGGATTTGTGGAATTTTTGTATAGTTCAGTGTTCTAGACTTCTTCCATGTTTCCCCTTAGGAATGATTTCTGTCCAAAATCCACAGGTCAAATGTTTTAAAAAATTAAACTTTACCTTACATTAAGTTGCTATAATTTGTAATTCACAATTAAATTTCCTACCTGCCATTCTATTTACAAAACATCCCCTTTTCTAGACTTCTATCTTCATGCAAAGTCGCAATTTAGATTAAAACTATGTTTGGTTGAGTGGTTATTAATGGAATGAAATGGTATGTAATATTATTTCATTGTTTGAAATGATGGTTTATAATGAAAAACAATGAAATGAAGGTTTATAATGAAATGAAATAAAATAGGATGAAAGGGGAGGCCAGGTTTCACATTACATCTCATTCTATCCTAAATATTAAAAATAAGTTATCTCCGATTTGGAGAGTTTAGGATAGAATGTAAGACTATGTTTGATTGAACGTAAGGTTTTTAATGAAATGGAATGATTTATAATGGGATTGAATGTAAATGGATATAATATTAGAAAATTGTTGTATGGGAGAGATGAAATGATTCATAATATAATATATATATAGTCATAGACGGAGTTAGTTGGGGCCCAGTGGTGCACTGGCCCCCCACCTCAAGATTTAAAAAAATTAAATAT
>JANVCQ010000005.1:1454518-1487178 GCA_025531925.1 Erythroxylum plowmanianum
GTGCATTGGGTCCCTCAATATTTAAAAAAATAAAATATTTAGGTCCTCTTATTTTAAATTTCTGACTCCGTATATAGTGAAATGTTGTTTAGAAGAATAGTCTATAATGTAGTATATTGAAAAGTTGTTTATCATTTTACATTCCATCATAAACTTCTCAAATAGGAAGTTTCTCATTTTTACTATTTAGGATAGAATGAGATGTAATATTGTTAAGATCTTTGTATCTTTCTGTTGTCTTTTACCAAAAAGGTTGATGCAAATTGTTTTGATTTTGCATAATGTAAGAGTAGCAAAAATTAAGAACACAATATTTACTTGATTCGAGAGTTTAAATGTTATCTACATCCAAGAATCTCATAATTATTAATTCCACTAGCTTCAAGGAAAAAGTAAGTTACAAGAGATGGAGTGTTTTTAGAAACAACTGTAAAAAGTCTGTAACCTCTTTCTAGTACTTTTAGATAAGTACTCTAACAAACTTTTAAACTTTCTCTCTATTCTTCTGCTTGTGCTTCTCACATGAGCTTCTCATGTGTTTAACTAAAACACAATGTCCTCTTCTGTTTTGTGTTTAGTTCCTTAATCAGATTGCCTTTCTCCTTCTTCTTTGAATTTTCAAACGCTCTTCACACACTCTTCCACACCTAACCCTAAATCCCCAAATTTGTTCTCAAATTGAAGAATCTTCGTTGAGAGTTTATGGAGAACTAGTGAATATCTTCACAAATATGAAACTCTCCTTTTTCATCCAATTTTATTCTATTTCATTATAAACACTATTCTCAAACGATATAATAATATTACATTTCATTATGTTTCATTAATAAACTCCCAATCAAACATAACCTAAAATGATAAACAAAATTTTACTATATTATATTATAAACTTCCATTCGTCCCAAATAACAATTTTTTAATATTACATTCATTTACATTTCATTACATTATAAATCATTCCATTTTATTCCATTATATTCTATTATAAACTTTAAGTTCAACCAAACATAATCTAAAAATGTAAAGTTTTGCGTTTTGTTCAATAGGGTAATCGCAGTTTGATCATACCCAGACCAAACTTTGACTATTGAATTGTTTGAGTTGAAATAGCTTTGAGACTAATTTAGCCAAAGAAAAAAGCACAAAATATAATTTATGAATAAATTTAAAACTTTTCAGAGACTTAATTATCTAAATTTGATAGAGTTTAGATTCAAACCTATTAAATGATGCTCAAGATTTGAATTCAAACCCTATTAATTGTCATTCACGTTTCATACAGTCTCCAAGTAATCTCAAGAGAGGACTTTTGAGACGCTATACAAGTTTGACAGCAATGATTCAAACAACTAAAGTCCTGGACCTATCCAACTGTTCTATCAATTCCTTCTGTAATTTAACAGCTGCAAGTAGCTGTTGAAAAGGGTATTCGTTTTTTCTTTTATTTTTTTCAGGAAAAGCTGCTCAAAACGAACAGTGGGGTAATGGGTAATGACAGAAGGAACAAAAAAACAAAGAACATAGGCATGGATTGGCTGATCTTGCAACTTTTTCTCCTGGTGCTTCTGATTCTTTGAAGTTGGAGAATGTGATGTGTGAGGTCTCAGGTCTAAAGGGTTGAAGATGGTATTAATTGTCATTTTTACTAGACCCACCTTGCTCGCTGAATGTGGACTTTCACGTCTCTGTCCAACTCCACTTGTGATCGAGCAATGTCATAGATGCTTCTCTTGTCCTAAGACAACAAAGAGTAGAATTACACCTTTTTCTTATTCTCCCTTCTCCGTTCCCCTCAGTCGTACATCTCCTAATAGTTTCAAACTTTGAACATTTACTTTTATCATCAAGCCAAGCTCGTCACTTTGAATTTTGGTTTAGCTTTTGAGTGGTAAATTAGTGAAGTGGTTTATGGTACTTTGTTTGGAATTGTTAACCTATAACATTGATCATGAATTTCGAGTTTGGTTCAATTTTTTTTTTAGATAAGTCTAAATTTCATATTGAATTTCTTTTTTTTTTCAAGTTTTTATGTTTTAAACTACACCATCTCAAATTTGAAGTTTGATTTTTTTAAAATTTAAGTATAAATTCGATTTGAAATTTAATTGGCTCAATTTTTTTTTTGTTAATTTTGAATAAGATTGGACTAAAATCAAATTAAAATATTAATTCTGCTTTTAAATGTATTAAAAGATAATAATTTAAGGGTTACTCAAAACAAGCATAAATAAAACAACAACATCTAGTAGAAATCTCGCTGAGACATGAGATCTGGTGAGGTCTAATAATACACAATTTTACTCCTAACTAATGAAAATATGTTGATATATCTCTCTCTCTATATATATAAGTATATTAATGGAAATATACAAAGAAAATGCATATTAAAGCCTTACTAATTTAAAAATTAATAATTTAAAATTCCTCCAATATGAAATAATATCAAAATGATATAAGGTGAATTTCAAAATGAAAAGATAACAATTAAGATAATTAAGTGAGTGTTAGTAAATGTTAAATGTTTATAATAAAGATAAATAAGAAAAGGCATATACTATTTTTAAAGTAAGTGAAATACCTTAAAGTAACTCTCCTCTTTGATATCAAATAACAATTTTAATAAATTAAATATATATATATATATACTAACGTAAATTTTTATTTGTAATTTGTCTAATACTTAAACTATACTATTTGTGATTATATTAAAATAATCACAAAAGTGCTTTTTTCCACTGGTCAAAAAGAAACGAAAATGCCTAGTCTTATATTTATTGGCTATCTCATGATGTTACTTTGCTCTTCGTAAATTGTGTGAAAGGCGTCACTCTTCTTTCTATCCCTATCGAAGACCAGAAAACACGGGGAATACAATAATTAGTATTCTTCGAATATCCAATTAATAACGTTAATTATATATTTAAGTAAATTATTTAATAAATATTTTAAATTTAATCTAAATATTAGACAATGTTTTAAAAACTAAATTGGAAGTTAAGTAAGTAAGGCAAGAAGTTTAAGATTTAAAAGACTCGATTGATATTAGATTTTTATAAATCGGTTAAAAATAAAATAAAATTAAAAAATTTCAAAAATAATAAAAAAGAATATTATTACGCATTGAAATTTTTGAAGTTTATAAAAATTGTAGATTAATTAATAAATTAATTAATTTTTAACAACAAAAATTATTAAACTGAATTGTTAATTTGTAACTTTCAAGGGCAGAATTGTGATGGAAAACTAATGACTTTACTGGGATGGTGAGATCCACAAATTCGCAAAGCTCTATATTTTAGAGAAGCCTTAAGTTGGATCAAGACACTTTCTTTTTTTCTCAATACGTATCAAAACTGATTGTCAGATAATTACTCAATTTTTGACATCTACACATATATTTTATTCTTATTTTTCAATGATTATTCAGGATTGTCAAGCTCTACTTAACGAGCATCAATTTATTTCTTCTGCTTTTATTAAAAAACCAACGAATCAGGTTGCTTATATAATAGTTAGGACAGCTAATTCTATGTCTAGTTTTGAATGAAAAATATGCCGTCTTCTTTTTTTGTACCACATTTTATCTTTTAATATTAATAATATATGCTGAGCTAATCAGGTAACGTTTAAAAATAAACTGAATTGAGCTGAAAAGTTAAAAATTAAATAAAAAATAACCCAATGTTTAAAATATTGATATTAGGTATGCTATGTGTCTGTGGAGGCCAGGACAGGATGATGTCATCAAATGCTAAAAAGAGTATAATTAGTAGGAAAAAAAAGGCTCTCACAATCATAGCAAATCCAAGAAGATAGGCATTAGCATTTTGGACCAACCATGTCCTCTCCACTTTATGGCTGTAAGACCTTTGTTCTCTTGTGCTTAACAATTTCTAATCCACCTGGCATTCCACTCCCATCATCATCATCAACACATTGACAATGACATGACTACATTTTGAAATCGCTAATGCTCTATAAAGTCATGTACATTTTGAGACCTGTCAATTCCTAAGCTGTACTTTACATCACTATGTGTAAAAGAAATATTTTACTAATCACATTGTGAAAAAAGGTGGTGTCGTTTCATTCAGGTTAGTGGAAAATTTTAAGTGGGGGGCGGGGAAGAAAAGAGGATTAGGTAAAAGGTGGTGTTTTGATTAGATTAATTAATTAGACCATATCACCCACAAAGCGCGAGATCTAAATCAAAGGGAAGGGGCAAGCAATAATGGAGATTAAAGATAACTAATCGTGATTAGCTTATGAGGCCTACATAAAATCACATCTTGGTGTTCACAACTCTTTGTCTCACATGTTGACCATTAGACTCACATATCAAAAAAAGTTCCCTATGTGAGGTTTTCAATCATAATTGTTCAAACCACGTGGTTTACTAATTATTTTTGTGTACATATCATATTTTTATAATAAATTTTGTATTTATTGATTAATCATTTAATTACACTTTTTTTATGTTTCTTCATTTATATTTTTAATATATGTAAATATTTCTCACCTTATATGTAAATAAAAATTTGACTTAGCTGCTACATTTTTATTTATCTAATGTTTTATAGCCCTGCATAAAGTAAGAACAAGTATTTTATTTTACCTTTTTTTGTTCTTTATAAGTATCAAGAATTAATCATCGTAAATAATAAAATGAAGTAAAATAGGAACAAATTAAGTCTTTATTTGATTGGACATATATTAATAGAGCTTTTTTTCTATAGATCTTTATTTAGAAGAGCTTTTTTAAAAAGTCAGTTGACTGTTTGATTAAAAAAAGAGTTTTTTTGAAAGAGCTTCATAAAATAGACTCTTTGACAATATAAAAATAAAAAAATATTTTTAATTTTAACTATTTTATTTTGTAATAAAAATATTTATCTATGTAAATATCATTTAAAGTATATTAAACAATATGCAAAGCACAATATATTAATTATTATATAATTTTAAACCATATAAAATATAAATGAAAATATATATAACCAAATCTTTTATATAGATTATAACATAAGTAAAAACTAGTGTCAAAAATAAATATTAAAATATATTTAAAAAGTTAAAATAATATTATATAAATCACAAAATAAACGTTAAGATGAGTTTGTAAGTATTGTAGAAATTATGTGTAAAACATAAAGATAAAAATGATTAAAAATAGATATATTAATTGATGTAAAAAATATATTTGAAAAGGTAATTTTTTTATAAGCTTCAAATTTAAGCTTCTTAAAAAGCTGTATTTTGACTGCCAAAAAAATCATATTTATTAAAAAAGTAATTTTTTATTTTACAACCAAGCACTCGTTTTTTTTAAGATTTTTGTAGTAAAAAAAGTACTTATTAATCTTCCAAAAGTTAATTCAAATAAACAGTAATAGTAACCCTAATTAAGTGTCCTTTTTGTAAAGTGTGTGTATATATATATATATTTATTTATTTATTTATATGCAACTTTATGTAAGATATGATGTGTTTAGAAGCATATCTCTAATAGTTAATACCATTTTTCAAGCCTTCGTCATGATAGCGCAAGCTCGAGGTCATGAAATGCAATCTGCTTTTACATGTTTAATATCGTCAAAATGTGACACATTTGAAAAAAATTTCACAAGTTAAATCAAGTATGATTAAGACTGACACCTTCTCTCTTCAGTCTAATTAATAGAATAGCAAGAGAATTATAAAATATTTATAAATTAATAATATTGATATCATGTAAAATTTATTAATTAATCAATAACTAATTTTACCTCTTAATTAAAATTAAGATTATAAAAATATTAAAATAAATTATATTTTAATTTGAAATTATATTTAATTTATATTATTAATTAAATGTATACAAATATTGATTAAATGTCATAAGTTTTAATTTATTATAAATATAGTCTATAAATTAATCTCGTTAACTCCTCTCATTAGTTTCGTTATGCCATATAAATTGAATATGTACACATGAAGCTCTTAATAAATAAATGGTTATAATTTAATTAAAAATAATAATTAATTATCACTTCATACCGTTAAAAAATTATGAAATCTTAAAATTTTAATTCATTATATATTTTACTTAAAAAATTCTGCACACATAAAAAGCTTTAAATGATATAGGTTAGTAAGATTGAAGATAATAATTAATTATTATTTAAGTTGATAATAAATTAAAATTGTTAATATATGATTGATATCTTGTATTTCTTGGCTAATATTATAAAACTGAATAATTTAAAAATTTAAATATAATTTATTGAAATTACTATATAACAAAAGTTACTAATTTATTTTAAATATTGTCAATTTATAAATGCTTTAAGTCAATGTATCCGGCTCACAATTAGAGAGGGTCACCAATGGTTGTAATATTTTTCTTTATTTTTTTACCAAGAGATTGTTTCCGTAATTTAAACACGTGTCCTTTTGATTATAACAGGCCACTTTTACCGGTTACTCTAATGTTTGCAGCTTAATTACTTTTGGCTTGGCCTCAAGTGCCTTCCTGTTAGGCTTGAGGTCATTTATATTTTATACTAATGGTAATCTTGCCAAGATGCCTCTTAATAGTTTTTAATGTTGTGTTCATCAATTGGTCAAGCTTTCTTTTCTTTTTCTTGTTTTTTTAATGAGGAACCAACCAAAAGTAATACATTTATAGTGCATTAATTATAGAAGTTAAGAGGCTTGTTGGATTGAAATCAAGGTCATTAATACCACTTAAACTCATGATTAAGCTGTAACACCTCACCTCGTATTACGTGGGCATGCCACTGATTCTTAATTTAATTGTTAAGTTGTATTACGTGGCCTGAAAGTGAAAGATATCAGCAATACATACGCCTTCAACCTTCACTCGTTACATGCCAAACAAGCATAGTATTTAAAATTAAGTACGATTTAATCAGTTTTGAATAAGCCAATTTTTGGGTTTGTTTTTTAATTTTTAGATATGATTTAATTTAATAAATTTTATTCTTAAAAATTGATTAATTTGTTAATTAATTAGTAAATTTTTATAAATTACTTAATTAATTTTTATTTAACCGTTTCTTTGTTTAATAAAATATTAAATTTTTTGATAGGTAAAGATATTCTTTTTTAATCATTTTTATAATTTATGATGTTTCAATATTAATTGAAATATTTAAATCTTAAACTTTTTATCTTGTTAATTTAACTTTCAGTCTAGTTTTGAAAATATTGAATTGAGATTACTTTTAAATTTAAAGATTGGTTCGAGACTTAAATGATTTGATGATGTTAATTTGGGAAAAATTTAAAACAACGTTATTTTAATTAATAAAATTTAAAAAATTATGTTAAGATAAATTCAAAACCGAACCTTTAGACTTTATTATCATTTACCATGTCTAGATGTAATAATATATTTAAAATGGATTATATATTATAACTTTTAAGTAATATGATTTAAATAAATTATTTGATCAATTAATTATTTATGATGAAATATTAGATTTGATTTAATTAAATATTTACAAAATTTAAGATATTTTGATAGAATCTTGTCAATAATTTTGTGGACTAGCATAATAAATATAATTTTGTACAAACTCTAATTAATTAGATGTCAATATAATTAGACTTGGTAATTCTCTCCGCAAGGTGTCAATGAGCCTGTGTTCATGAACTTGTTATGATGGATAGGCTTGACCCATGTTTTGCAGTGCACAGAAGACCTTACTGCTAACAAACTTTAAAAACAGTCGCCCTATTAAGAACTGTGAGTATTTCTAATCAGGATTTGAAATAACAATAGTCAATCCTCTATATCTCTATCTCTTCTATTCGTAGAAAATAATAATACATTCAATTATTCCTCAATTTTTAGATATTTGTCAGTCTAATTATTAAATCTAGCATGTTGCAATCTTACGGTTAATTTATTATATTGATTAACTATGAAATAAATCTGTGATTTCATGTTAATTATTTCTCAATTTTCACTCTCCACCGTTCGTGGTCACTCCACGAACATAATATGTTAATCAATCTCGACACACAATTTCACTCTCAGCCTCAGGATGTTTGAATTCCAGTTACGCCATACTTTCTCTTTTTGTATAATTTAATAGAATTGGTGGTCCATTATAATTATCTTAATTGGGACGGTGACACTGAAAACACACATTCAAGTCACGCAGCGACTTTTTGGTACAGGTTTACATTCCACAAATTCCATTTGTCTTTCTTTACGTGTTGTTACTTTTCATACCTCTATTGATCTGTACAGATTGAATATACATATTTGTTTTGAATTGATTTTAAGTTGAAGAAATGATAGAGAATAAATTGAGCATGCATTTATTATGTATTTGATAAAAATTCAAACCCTCGTAAATGAATTAGGATTAGACGGTTTGACTATTTTGTCAATAAATATTAATTTAATTAATGTTATAAACTTATTTAATTTTAATGATAAAGTTTGAATTCAATCCAAAATCAACAAATCATACCAATTTGATTAAATTTTGAGTCGAACTTAGGTCCAGAAAATAACATTATTTTAAAATTTTATTAAGAATAACATTGTTTTAAATAGTCAATTTGAATTTAAATTGCAGCATTTGAGCCAACAGGGCGGTCCATTGCTATTCCTACATCTAATCTTTTATCTTTTGCCAAAATCTAAACCCATCGAAGAACTAGAATGGACATTAAGCCTGTTAAGCTGGACTTTTCAATCTTACCAAAAAAAAACAAAAATACAGAAGAACATAAACTGGGCTACATAATATTTGTTAGGTCTAAGTTATAATAGGCCCAGAATTCAGTATAAGACCCAGAGAGCTTTACTACTGTGTCATGTTACTCAGGTCTATTGAGACTGTGGCCCAAAAAATGCTTATTCTTTAACAAGGAACTTAAGTCACTTAGATCGTGTTTGGTTGAAGGATTGGTAATGGAATGAAATAAAACGTAATACACTTTTGTCGTTAAGTTGATGGATTCATAATGGAATGGATAGGAATGGATGAAAGCGGAGAGTTTCAAGTTATGTTCCATTTATTATAAGCAGTGAAAATAAGAAATCTCCGATTCGAAGGGTTTATGATGGAACGTGAATTAATAAATACATACTATCTAATATGCTTTCAATAATTTTTCTTAATATCAATTATTTCTTCTAATCTTAACTCCCTTTTCCCCATACTCATTTATTACGATCCACAAAAATTGTATATAATTAATAATATTTTTATATTATTTATCCTTACCTTAATAATAAAATTTTTATATTATTAATAATAGATTGTATATAATTAATAACAAAATAAAATTTTAATAAAATTTTATTAATGAAAATAAAAAATATAAAAATTATTCTTTGATTGTTTGTATAAATTTCTATATAAATAAACATATAAATAAATTATTTTAAAATATAAATGACTTATAATAAAATAAAGTAAAATTTATTAAATATTAATAATAATATTTTTATATAATTAATAATAAAATAATAAAATTTTTATTATTTTAAAACATAAAATATATAAAAAAATTATTTATCATGGTTGTGACTTAAACCGTGACTTTTCAATTGGATATAATTTCTATTTTAAAATCATAACATTAAACCTCCTGTAATAACCATTTCAATATTAGGGGTATAATAGTTATTTATTATACCTTACATTCCATTTCATCTATCTTTCAAACAACACTTCACAACATTACATTATGAAAGAGTTCTTGAGACTTGCTACTATCCTCGAAGCATAGTATGGGATGCTAATAGAGGTACTAATTCTAGCTATACTTGGAGGAGTATTTTTTCAAGCATTGATTTTGTTAAAAAAGGATGTAGGAAACGTGTTGGAAATGGCAGCACTATTAGAGATTGTTTTGACCCTTGGCTGCCAGATGAGAAGAATCCCTATGTCACTTCGACACTTAATGATTCTTGGCTAAATCTTCGAGTTTCTGACTTGATTCTTCATGATCTTAAACAAAGGAATTTGTCATTAATCTCAATTTTATTTAATGAGCGAGATAGAGATTTAATTATCCAAATTCCTTTGAGCTTCGAATGAAGTATTGATGATTGATTTTGGGTATTTGATAGGAAAGGAATCTATTTGGTTAAAAGTGCTTACCGTTTTATTCATGCATTCTCTCGAGGTTTGAATCAGGTTCTTCCCTCTCCTCTTTGGAAGAAATTTTGGACTTTGAACATTCCTGCTAAGATGAAAAATTTCTTTTGGCGTTTGCTAAATACTTGCTTAACAATTCGTGCTCTTCTTGTTCACAAAGGTATGGATATTTTATCTTTGTGTCCTATTTGTAGTATTGAACCCGAATCTGTTTCTCATGTCTTATTTGAGTGCTGTTGTGCTAAGGTGGTGTGGTCACATTCTCAATTGGGTTTATTTTATTCCATCTCTGTTGTGCTGCCTTCTTGGTTTTCCTTTGCCGCACATAATTATATTGTTGATGATCTGTATTTGGCTATCTCAATTTGTTGGGTTTTGTGGAAAAATAGGAATGATTTGGTTTGGCATAGCCTTCAGCATTCAGCTCAAGCTATTCTTTTTCTTACCCGTTTGATGTTGACGAATTAGATTACTGCTAGGAGACGCCAACTTTCAGCTTTAAACCAAGCCCATCCTACTCCTATTTTTTTGGCAAAAACCACTATATGGCTACCTTAAAATCAACACAGATGCTGCTATTTTCAAAGAGTTAAGGAAAACTGGTACTAGTTTTGTTGTTCGAAATAGTAATGACGATTTCATATCTGCTGGTAATAATATCTATCTTGGGGTTTTGGATCCGTCTACTGCAAAAGCTATGGGTATTCGTGAGGCATTAAGCTGGGTTAAAAGCAAAACTTACACTCTACTATTATTGAATCAGATTTCCAATTGATTATTCAGGGTATTCTTTCAACTTATCGCAATCGATCCGAAGTTGATTTAATTATTAATGATTGCTTATTTCTTTGTAATTCCATAAATGATATTTATTTTGATTTTTGTAAAAAATCTGCGATTTGTATAATTCACTCTCCTGCGAAAAATGTTAGTCCTATGCCAAGTCTTGTTTATTAGGATTTATATTTTCCTGCTTGTATTTCTTCAGCCTTAGCTGCTGAAAGTGTTTATCAAAGAAGTTTCCTTTGTTTGACTCTTACTTGCACCAAACGAGAAATTGGTAATGGTAAGTGTTAAATTCTGACACTAGGCCAATTAGTATATTTGGTTGATTAAAATTATTTCTTTATCTCGATGAGACAACTTGTCGTTTGCAGGTTTGTACTATTACCTGATTGATAGCTTATGACTGCAGCTTTGTCCTTGTCGCATTAGGATTTATCGAATGGATTAACCGTCCGCACCAACGGCCACCGAGGAGGGGCCGTTACTTTGCCGCCCGGAAACCCAAACAAAAGGCAAAATGCCAAAAGTGCCACGCACGCTCATCTCCCCACTTCCAAACTCTTCTTTTCTTCTTGATTATATTTTTATATATGTGTGTGTTTGTATAAGATTCGACTTCTTGGTCTGTATCTGAATCCATCACCGTCACTCCTCTGCTCCGTTGTTTGAATTTTCCGATTTTTCAATGGCGTCCCTCTCTTTTGCCTCCCATCCGTCTCTTCAAAGCCGAGACGACGCCGTTGCTCTTATTAGCACTAAGAAGAAGAAGAAGAAGAACTCGTTTTCATGCTCTTCCAGTCCCTCCTACTTGTTGGGCTTGAGGCCGAAGCCGAGGTTCTCTGGTTTTCCACTGAACGCGGGTTGTTCGGGGGCTGGAGTTGCACGCGCCAGTGCGGTGGAGGTGGTTAAGGAGGAGGATGTGGAGAAGAGGAAAGAGAAGGATAGGGTTCTGAGAGTAGGTGTGGTGTGTGGTGGGCCTTCTGCTGAGCGCGGGATTTCACTCAACTCTGCGAGATCAGTTCTTGATCACATTCAGGTGCTTGCTTCGGTTGTTATTGTTTATTACTCACTCTTTCTGTTTCTCGAGTAGATAATAATCTGATATGAATTGAAAATAGACCCTTTCATCAAATCCGTTGCTCTAAAAAGTTCTTAAATAGTTTAGAAAACTCGAACCTAATACTTCAAATACTAGAGATGCTTTAGGGAGTCCTTCAATCACTTGAACTCATTAAACTTCAACTTAGCTCAAGCTTGAAGATATTTTCTTGGTTCAACTTATACGAATAAAGTCTAGACGTTAAACCATAACTTGACTAAAAGGCTTGAACTCAAAAAATCTAAATGAATCAAGGTTGAATGTTAGCAAAGTTCGGCTTGTTTTGTTTTTTGTTTTTTGTTTTTGCTGATAAACTCGCATGTGCAACCAATGAATAAGGTTGATCAAGCTTGAATATAGGAAAGTTTGTGCTCTTTCTTGTAGATAAAGCTGCACTTCTTTTTTTCCAGATAAATTCGTGGTTGCAGATAATAATTTTTAATGAATAAAGCTTCATAAAATTTGAATGTGGCAAAGTTCATATCTGCAGGTGTATGTAATAATTTGTAATGAATCAAGCTTGAACGTAGCAAGTTCAAACTTTTTATAAACCCACAGGTGCAAGTAATAATTTAGGTCATTTGATATGCCAAACTATGGGCTTGATTACGAGGTCATTGGTGATATTCCAGCCTGAGACCTCATTGCAAGCAATGTGAATTAATTATCCCTCCTCGCTTCTTACCTCTTTCGACTAAACTGATTACAACTATAGTTTGATTGCTAAAAGAAAATTGATGAAAGAGTATTTCATTAAAAAATAGAGTTCCTTTTGAAGAAATTAAATCATACTATGCCTTTGGAAAATAGTTACTTGGTATAATTAACCCTTTTTATCTTATTGACTTATTATAAGAGTGGATTTGTAACAGGGAGATGATTTGCATGTCAGCTGCTATTACATAGACTCTAATCTTAATGCATACGCCATATCCTCTGCGCAGGTTTGTACATGAGCTGTTCATTCTTTAGGCCAATTTGGTTGATTGTTGATAGTGGTTTATTGCATGAAACGAACAAGTAGTGGTCAAATGTGTTATTAGATGTTAGCAGCAGCTGCCAAATGCACAGGATTTCGGTTTTTTTCACTTAGTTTCATCTTGGGTTGTTTAGAATATGATAGTTTCTATCTATAAAAAAATGTTGATGGCTTTGCTTTGTTTTGGTGGCATCAAATGATAAGAAGCCCTGTTGCATAAAATGAAGTGAACTAATTTATTAGTCTTTTCATTACAATGTCCAAAATTTTGGCTTTCTATCCCAAATTTCAGGTATACTCAAATACTCCTGCAGATTTTGATTTTAAACTCGAAAGGTTAGCAAAATTTGTACTTTCTTTTTATTTTAATTTAGCGTAACTACGTTGTTGCAGTTGAAAATGGTGAGACCACTAATTGTCTGACTTTTGCAGCCTTGCCCTAGGTTTTTCATCTTTGTCTGAATTTGCAGAACACCTGACAGCTTCTGTGGACATAGTATTCCCTGTGATTCATGGTCAATTTGGTGAAGATGGTGGCATCCAGGTGTAGTACATCCTTCATTATTGCTAATGTTCTAAGCAATGCACATATGACCATCGTGAAAATATCTGATGAAGGTTCTGACTTGGTTTGATTTTTGGTGAGAAACCTCCAGGAGCTGTTGGAAAATTACAATATTCCATTTGTTGGGACAGGATCGAAGGAGTGCCGTCGAGCATTTGACAAGGTATTTGAAATCTTATTTACTTGTTCTCAAGGTTGACTGGGTGCTGACATCTCACATGCAATCCTCTTTGAGAAATTATTAACATCTTTGTAAGATCTATAATGCATCACATTTCTGAAAATTGTTGATTCAATGCTCTCGAATATGAAAAACATTTCCAGAATACAATTGTTAAGTTGCTGCATGAAGATATATTCATATTTCCCAACTAAGATAGGTTCCAACCAAAACTAGCACCTTACTGCATAACCTAAACTACATGATGCCAAGTGGAGTTATACATAACCATGGTGAATTGAGCCTTTAAGGCCCTTATTGTTGTCTCAATTTTCCATTTAACTATTGCAGTATGATGCCTCCTTGGAGCTCAACAAGCAAGGATTCTTAACTGTACCTGGCTGTTTAGTCCAGGTATTCATCTTCCCTACTTGACACTTACCATTTGCTTGTCACAGCTACTTATTTGGTTCAATGCTGCTTATGCATGCCCAATTCAGAATATGTGTAACTAGGTCAGAAAGATTTAATGTATCTTCTTTTCTTTACCCTTATTTGGTTATAGTTGTATTTGCTTACATACAATTGGTAATACAGGGCTCAGAGATGGACAAATCTGTATTATCCAAGTGGTTTGAGATCAATCAATTGGATGATAGATCTGGGAAAGTTGTGGTAAGTGAAGTATGGAAAAAACCAAATGTCCACTGTTGAATGATTCAACATTTTGTTTCCCTAAGTTTATGCTTCATATTTCAGGTAAAGCCAACCAAAGCAGGATCAAGTATTGGAGTTACCGTTGCTTATGGTGTTGCTGATTCTCTTAAGAAAGCAAATGATATCATCTATGGGGTAATTCCTTTTTCTGCTACCTGATTCAAACTTTGAGATTATTGATCTTTGTAAACATGTGGCTAACTTCAAGATAACTGGCAAATCACTTTGAAGTTACATTTAGAGCTGATGATTATACCTTGGGAAATTTTAATAGTTCTTTTCATATAAACCCTTCAAGTTTTGATCAATTCCTTCATATGGAACTGATATTAAAAGGGCCTTTAATTAACTAAAAGACGAGACTATTTTCCTCTATGCCCTGAGATACCCAAGGAAAAGTTTGGAACTTCGTCTTGAGCTCTGAAGATAATAGAAACTTATTTCCCATTTTAGCATCTCAATAAATTAGGTATGTTATACACTGCCTGCCAAAATTTGACTATTAGATTATAGCTGGACGATTTGACCATGTGAACTAAAACTTTCTCCTAATGTTTGGAAGGGGATTGACAGTAGAGTACTAGTTGAGGTGTTTCTTGAAGGAGGCAGTGAGTTTACAGCCATTGTCCTTGATGTGGGGTCTGGTGTTGATTCTCACCCTGTTGTTCTTCTGCCAACAGAGGTATATTCTCTTTGTGCTTTTGACTTTGATTTTTTAGAATAAAGTCATGGTTCCAATGAAGCTACTGATGGAGTGTTTGGTTTTCATAATGTGGCACCAATGTACAGGTGACACTTCAGTTTCATGGCAGTGTTGATTTGAAAGAAAAGGATGCAATTTTCAACTATCGTAGGAAGTATCTACCTACAAGACAGGTAATGCATCAGTACCTTTGAGGATTGCTAAATTACAAGACATCTTCTTGTTTCCTTTTAAGGTATAAAAAGGTTACAAGAAAGGATTTTGTACTATCAACTGAGTTCTCCATTCTCAAATGCTTATATGCTACCGAATATATGATATTCTTACACATTTGATTTCTACACAGGTAGCTTACCATACCCCACCCCGTTTTCCTGTTGATATTATAAAAACTATTAGAGAAGGAGCATCTCTGTTATTCAAACAACTTGGCCTGCGTGATTTTGCTCGCATAGATGGATGGTTTTTTCCTTCTTCAGTGAATCCATTCTCAACTTCCAACGAAAAGTTTGGAATGAATGAGTCAGGCTCAATAGTGTTTACTGATATTAACTTGGTAAGGCAATCTCTATGTTTGGCAGTAGTTTTATTGATTCTCGTTCTTATGGTTTTCATTATATTCATTCTATATTTCAGATCAGTGGCATGGAGCAGACCAGCTTCTTATTTCAGCAAGCCTCAAAGGTAATCTTCATTACAATTTTCTGCTGTAAGCTTCTAAAGAAAGGTTTAGTGTTAGCATGCTTTACACGTATGTGCCAGTCATTTATATGTAGCCATCTTGAACTGAATACTTACTGAAGGCTAGCATCTATTCTTTAGAGTTGGGTTGTGATAAGCAAATGGATGAGAATCAGGTATTTTTATTGATATATAGCTATAGTCTCGTAGTATATTCCACAAGAGCTAAGCTACCAGCCACTAATGGCCCCCTTCAGCTATCAGCTGAGTACAATGCAAGTCTAGAGATATCCCTCTGTACTACCCCCCTTTCCCTTACATAGTACTCTCTCTCTCTCCTCTAACGAATTTCCCTAACCGTTAGCTGACTCACCCCTCTCGATTCTCCTAGAATATGTCAACATGGGTTTGAGGCCCATGACCAGACCCTTCTCCCTCTTTCTCCTAGAATAAGTCACTATGGGTTTAGGACCCATAGTGCTATCAGGATCTGTGGTGCTATCAGGTTGTTTGTTGTCAAGTGAATCAAGGAAGCATATGCCTGAAGGTTTAGCATGCTGATCAAAAGCTATCACATATAACTTGATATTAATTGAATTGTGGTGTAGGGATATCTTGAATTTGGAACCTTTTCTCTAAAGGTTTCTTTGTTGTGATCAGTGGTGAAGTTTGAAAAGAGATGTTTATCAGGCATCCCTGCTGCAAAAAGCTCCACTCAAATTCACATGCTAATTAAATTTCATGACTGTACCGAAAAAGAAGTAATTGTGACTTATTGATTGTAGTCTATTTCATTTATAAGCCTCTATTTCTTTGACACGCTTCCTTTCTTTTGCAGGTCGGATTTTCTCATTCAGACATTCTGAGAAGCATTATTCGTCATGCTTGCTTGAGGTTTCCCCATCTTCAACCATACAACGATGTATCAGTCCATCTGCTACACAAATCACAGCCCAGGGAAGTTGCTCGTAAAGTTTTTGTGATATTTGGAGGAGACAGTTCAGAACGTCAAGTATCCCTTATGAGTGGAACGAATGTTTGGCTCAACTTGCAGTCATTTGATGATGTAAGTTGGGGTAGCTACATGATTTCTTAGGTTGCATATTTCTAGGGTACCTTGCCACCAGGACTTTATAGAGTTCAGGGAGGTCACAGAAACAGTTGGGAGATATAGCTTTAAAGTATTCATGAATAGAAATTGTAACAATCCTTTGGATATTTAGATTGGCTGTATAAATTAATGAAGACCTTCTCCATTTGAAAAGACAGCCTAATAACGTTTTACCTGGTATGCATAGGGAGGGGAATATAGGTCAAAAAGTTTCGGGAATCTATACTTGGCCCTGAACTAGATCTGGCCACCAAATTCAGAATTTGTCTTTTTAAAAAAGCAATACCTATGGCTTACCTTTTATATTACTTTCTACATTCCCATTAGGGTAGGTATAGTGTATTTTGATGCCTGAAATATGAGATTTTTTTTTGGCTCTCAGCTTGATGTAACTCCTTGTTTGCTTGCCCCCTCAAGTGACCATTCATCTGGTCAACATACAGATGGAATGGATGCAGATGCTGGTTCTAGAGTCGTTTGGTTATTGCCGTAAGTGCTGCTTTCTATGTTTGTTCACTTCTTTTTTCAACACTTATTACATCTTGATGAATGTTATAGTTTGCTCCTTGCTTTCAATCCAGATACTCTCTTGTACTCAGACACACAACAGAGGAAGTTCTTGATGCCTGCATAGAGGCAATAGAACCAGCTCGGGCAGCATTGACATCTCAATTGCGCAACCAAGTGATGGTTGATTTAATGGAAGGGCTTAAGAATCAGAGTTTGCTTACTAAATTAGGCGATGAACCACCTGTAAGATTGTCATTGGAGAAGTGGATCAAGCATGCCAAGGAAGTACAGGCTACAGTTTTCATTTCAGGTTTCTTTTGCTAGGCTCAAATCTTATTAACTGAAGTTGCCTTCATTCCATTTTATTGTCTAAATTTGATGACGTTCTATCTTTTATACACTATAGGTTTCAAACTTTTTAAGATAATCTTGTTCTTGTATCCTTTAGAAGCTTTACTTCACAAGCTGATATAGCTTCTGGAAACTGCTGATTTATGAACTATCATCTGATGCCTTCTACAGTGCATGGAGGCATAGGTGAAGATGGCACGCTTCAGTCTATGCTAGAGGCTGAAGGAGTTCCACATACAGGTTTGTTCAAATAGATATATATTCAATTGAAAGCTAAATTTTCTTGTTAAAATAACATAATTTTTTCCTTCCTTTTAATTGTAAAGGCCCAGGTGTCATTGCTTCAAAGACTTGTATGGACAAAGTTGCAACGTCATTAGCTCTTAGTCATGTATGGTAAACTGAATTAAATTATGCTGTTTCTTAGGTTACCATAATAGTTGTCCTCATTTTGGATTTTGTATCATACATGACAAGTATCCTGATCTCTTGAACTTAACAGCTTGCACAAATGGGTGTTCTGACCATAAACAAATATGTACGCACAAAAGAGGAACTATTAAGTGTACCTATAGACAGGACTTGGCTTGATATAACCTCAAAGCTTCAATGTGATACATTGTGTGTTAAACCAGCAAGGGATGGGTGCTCGACTGGGGTCGCAAGATTATGGTAGGCTTATGCCCCTTGTTATTTTTACCCCCCTCTCTCTTGTTTCTGTCATCTATCTGCCTTCGTTGTCGAGTAATTATGATGCTGTTTGGGATCTTGTGTGCATGAATGGATATCAGTTGCACCCACTATTTGTGGAATATTATTTTGTTTACAATGAGCATTTGTAGTCATCAATTTTTTCATGTAGCTCTCGGGAGGACCTTGCTGTGTACTTAAAAGCATTGGAGGATTGTCTTTTAAGGATTCCAGCTAATAGCTTTACGAAGGTATAAAATCCAGGATATTAATTTCTTTATGTTTCAGTTGAGCTTGATTCATCGCTGAGATGAAGGAATCACTGCTTATGCACTTTTTGGTTTGACTGAATTCAGACTCATGGAATAATTGAGATGCCAAACCCTCCTCCTGAGCGCTTGATTTTTGAGCCTTTTATTGAGACTGATGAGATTATTGTTTCATCCAAATCAACGGGTGAAAGTGCAGATCGTCTTATGTGGAAAGGAAACAGTCGATGGGTAGAAATAACTGTGGGTGTCATAGGACAACGTGGATCAATGCACTCACTGAGTCCAAGTGTTACAGTCAAAGAAACTGGTGATATTTTAACCCTTGAGGAAAAATTTCAAGGTGTGCCTTCCTCGTTGCATTTTACCTCAATGAATCTCTCTCAAACTTGTTTGCTGGTTTATGGCATGTCAATGTTGGCATTGCGGTTTCGTCTTATTGAACAAATCACAATAGTAATGCACAAAAGTAAGAAAGCTTCAAGTGCAGTTCATTAGAGAAAAGAGGAATTTACTGATGCAGTTGAAATTTTTGGCTGTCCTTCACAGAATTTTGCATTTACACAGTCAACTAGCATGATGAGTTTATTTCTAGAATGCCATTTCTCATTTCTGACGTTCTAATTGAAATATTACATGACAGGGGGAACTGGCATCAATCTTACTCCGCCGCCTCCGTCAATTGTTAGGTTTGTGTTTTCTTTTTCTGTTTGCTGGTTATATGTTTCAGAAGGCGCTTCTGCGGTCAGGCTGCTGTAATTTAGTGTCTAACCTATAAACTTTTCTTCCGTCACTGACTAAACCTTCTTTATGAACCAGTAATGAGGCTTTAAAGAAATGTAAGCAACGCATTGAACTGATTGCAAACACTCTACAACTAGAAGGGTTTTCAAGACTGGATGCTTTCCTTAATGTTGACAGTGGAGAGGTCTGTGATATATGGATGCGGTCAACTCTTCTTGATTTTACTCCTATCGATCCATTTTATATCTTTTATCGTTCTCCCATTAACCAATTCCTTTCCTTCCCACCTTATCGGATTCTTCATTTTCTTTTGATTCAAGTTTTTGTTCAATTGCTTTTAGGTACTGATTATTGAGGTCAATACTGTCCCTGGAATGACTCCATCCACTGTCCTGATTCATCAGGTATATTAACATGGTAACATCTACTTCGGAACCAACAACTTGCAAGAAACAAGTTACTAGAATTTTATGTCAGGGCCTGACCTATTGGATATTTTGCTCATCTCAGGCACTAGCAGAGCAGCCTCCTATTTATCCTCACCAATTCTTCCGTAAGTTGCTTGATTTGGCGTCAGAAAGGATTGTTTAAGACACCAAGTTGTGTCCCCAAAGTTCCCGGAAGAACTCTGTAGCTTAGAGCTGGTTGTCCCTATACATATCACACATCTTCCTGCCTGGTGTATCCTAATCAGTAAACTTAAGAATCTGGGAAGGAAGATTGTTCAACAACTGTTGTGTCTCTGTTTTTGTGTCTGATTCACGAATTTGATATTATTAATGATGTTTGTAGAAGTGTTAGAAGAAGACTGGTTTCTTTCGTTTAATGTCAATGGCACAAAGACATCAATAAATATGACAAAAAAAATCCTTATGAATACGTGCTGTTATTTTGCTTTTCCTTTTTATTTTATATAAACATGTCATAATCTCTTTACTATGTAAGGGTAAGGTTACGTATTATCAGACCCCCCAGACCTTGCTTTAATGAGGGGGTTCGGGGTATAATGATAATGATGTCACATGATTCATTAAGTGACTTATCTTTTAATGTGTATTTACTTAAAATAGTCACGATAAGTTCTGTCGTTATATATATATATTTTTTTTGGATTAAATGGATACAAGAAACAAGCGAGGACTAACGCCTACTGTTCTCTGATCAGTTTGAAGCAACAATCGAATCTCTGAAGCTAGAGTCTCCCAAAGAAACCATCAAGTCATAGCTGAGGAACCCTGTTTAACCAGAAAATCCACACATTGATTAGCTTCACGAAAAATATGTTAGAGAGAACAACACCAATCTCTTGTAATCCACGTCTTGATGTCTCCAACAAGAATAAACATAGGATGTGATCTGGGGCAAGAAGTCATTATAAGATTAACTACATCTTGAAAACCAGAATCAACAATAACTTTTCGATAGCCACGATTCTAAGCTAAAATTAAACCATGCCGAAGTGCCTAAAACTTGGCTACAATATTAGAAGCATGATCAATATATCCAACATCTATTTTCATCACGAATCAGACCTCCAAATCTAGCATCACCCGAATTACCAAGAGCACTTCCATCCACATTTAATTTAATAACACCCATCGGAGAACTGTGCCAAGAGATTCACACACTGGTATTATTTGTAGGATCTGAACTAGCATGATAGAAGGCCATTCTATAATAATAGCAAAATTAAGTGGTAATCAATTTAAAATCTATATTATATATTATATTTTTATATTTAAATCTTATATTATATTAGTTAAAATTAAACTTAAATTAGATAAATTTATATTTTAAGGTTTAATTGCTCAAAAATAAATTTAAGAGAAATAATTAAACTATTAAATAAATTAATGATTATTTCGAATTTTTATGTTTATATTTTGAAAATTTTTAATGACAAATATTTATAATTACTATTATTTCGATTTGTACTAAAATAGACTTTTAAGAATAAATGGCAATTTATTAATTATATATTTCAAGTGATTAAAAGTTCAATTTATTTCTTATAATCTGAGCAGCAGGCGCCAATCTGACGCGTCGAAGAGCGCAAAAGCCATGTTCTAGAATCAAAGAAGAAAAGAAACACAAAGAAAAGTGGTCGCATTCGATCGTTGATCTTTCGAAGTTTGACCAGTGCATTCAGAAAAGTAAAAGCTAAAGGGTTCAAAATTTAAAACAAAAAGCACCCAATGAAATGGCAAAGCCATCTACGCGCAGTCGCCATTAAAACAGTTTGAACTGTTAGGACACCAACGAATGACTCAAAGCAGACAAGTGTCGAGCTTTTTTTGAATCCTCAGACACCACATGCTTAGTTTTTGAAAGAAGGGTTAAGATAACAGTCGTAGCTGTTACCTTGTGTATTTAGGCCGGACTTTACGAACAAAGACTTGGTCTTTTTCACCTTTGTCCGCCGACCGGCTTCAGGTATTGTGTTCCTCGCTTTTCTGTTCATTCTCTGATCTGGGTTTGAGGTCTCTACCTACGTTATAGGATTTTTAGTTGCTCTGCTTATTCATGGACTTGTTAAAAGTGTTATCTTGATCTGTTGCTGACCTTCGTTTTGATGTGAACTGTGCATGATCGTGGTATGTTAAGACACATACATGTGTTCTACTCTGTTCTCTTTGTAGCAATATGTTGCTTTGTTATTCGATTTGTCTGAATACAAGAAGTAAATTAAGTTATACCTTTCTGCTTTTGGATTATATTGTCTGCCATCTTCATGGTTCTTTATCACAAGTTTTGAACTATTTCGTGAGGATCTAAGTGATTTCAGGAAGTTTCTGCTTGGTGGTGGGAGCCATTATAAGACTTTGATTTCTTTTCGTGCTCTTTACTATGAAGCAATTATGTTTCGTGTGACTCGATGGCAAGCAGGATTTGAAGTGCATTCATGAAGTGGACTGTGCCTGGTTGTCAGCCTATGTAGTTACCTAATTCTTCTAGTATGTTACCTGTGTTTTTCTTAACAGGTTTTAGAGGAAGCTATGCTTCCAATGCAGTGAATTTGGTGATTATCCCTGATTGAAGTTTCTGAAGATGATGAGATTATATTTGGTTTAGCTTCTTGGAGTTTGCCATAGGTAGACCTTGTAGTGAAACAATTCAAAACCAAGAAATTGAATAAACACAGCTCTGGGAAGAATGGATTTGGACAGTTTTGGAGGAGGCTTTGCAGAAGCAAAGGAAGAATTACCTGCAAATACAATTGGAAATCGATTCAAGGCTAATAAGAGTGAAATGGGCATTCTTGGCATTTCGACTTCTCGAAAGGCACTCTTGAGTGACAAGGATTCCAGTACAGCAGAAACAGACAAATTGAGAATCATTCCATCTAGGTTAAAGTTACTGAAGATCAGTTCCAGCAGCAGTTTAGGTTCACCATCAGCTAAATTCAGAAAGTTAGCTGAAGAAAGAGATGAAATGTCACGTTCTGTGCCTTCCACTACAAACCAAGTTGTTCATCACCGTTTCGGAGGACTTCATGTTCAGAAAATTGATTGGTCATCAGTATGGGACATGGGCTCTAAGTGGGTCAGAAATCCCTATAACATGGTGCTTCTGCTATGGATTACCTGCGTTGCAGTTTCTGGAGCAATTCTTTTCCTTGTAATGACAGGAATGTTGAACAGTGCCCTACCAAAGAAGTCCCAAAGAAATACCTGGTTTGAGGTCAATAATCAAATCCTGAATGCTCTCTTTACTCTTATGTGTTTGTACCAACATCCAAAGAGATTCTACCACCTTGTACTTCTTTGTAGGTGGAGGCAAGAAGACATAGTCGCACTCAGAAAAGTATACTGCAAAAGCGGTACATATAAACCAAATGAATGGGCTCATATGATGGTGGTTGTTGTGTTATATCACATCAATTGCTTTGCTCAGTATGCTTTATGTGGCCTTAACTTGGGATATAAAAGATCCCAACGACCTGCTCTAGCTGTTGGTATCTGCATCTCTATTGCAATTGGTGCTCCTGCAATGGCAGGTGTATACTCCATTTTTAGTCCCCTTGGTAGGGAATATGACTCCAAATTTGATGAGGAAGCACAGAATCAAAATCTTTCCCATGAGACTAATCGTCCTAACCGCCGAAAATCTATAGAGAAAAGATTCTCATTTGCCTCAAAAAATGAGCTGACAAATGTCGAACATGCACCTGTATGGAGAGGGGGTTTATTTGACATCTGGGATGACATTGTTGTAGCTTACCTTTCTCTTTTCTGCAGTTTTTGTGTTTTTGGGTGGAACATGGAACGACTTGGGTTTGGGAACATGTACGTTCATATTGCTACCTTTCTCCTCTTCTGCACGTCTCCTTTCTGGATCTTCAATTTGGCTGCTATAAACATAGATAATGATTTGGTCAGGCAGGTTCTTGGATTAACTGGAATTGTTCTTTGTTTGTTTGGTCTACTCTATGGTGGTTTCTGGAGAATCCAAATGAGAAAGAGATTCAATTTGCCAGGGAACACCGCATGTTTTGGCAAACCAGACATAGCAGATTGCACTCTATGGCTCTTCTGTTGTTGGTGCTCACTTGCTCAGGAAGTCCGAACGGCTGACTTCTATGATATTGTGGAAGATAAGTTTTGCAGGAAGGAAACTGAGGAGATAAATCAGCCCAAACTCTCCCCATTGCCCCGTGAAGAAGGATTAAGTCAGTTCAGATACAATCCGACCTCTCCACTTCGAGAAAACATTTGGCAGTCCAGTGTTCATACTGAATCATCTTCAAGTCCTAACCAAGTTCCAGGGGGTCACTACACTCCCGACAGGCATCACAGCAAGTTGGCTGAAGAATATTCAGCGAAAGATAAAGAGTATCTAATGAAACCACCCGATTCGCTATCAATGCAGAAAGGTGACTACAGCCACAAAACATGAAGTTTGTATATTAGCAAAGTGAACTACTTTAGCTTTCAATTCAAAGAACTTTCATTATGAAAACTCACAAGAATTTGAACAATTTAGGCATCAGAGCTCCTGAATCATCAGCAAATGGTTAAGGTCAAGTTAACAGCAAGAATTTGTTCACCAATTGTACTTAATCAGTAAACTTCAGCAACTTTTTTCTTTTTGAGCATATAGTTGTCAAATTGTTGTTCCATTTTGATCCAGTCATCTTAGTGAGGCATCAGCTGCATACAGATCATGAAATTCATGCCAGTTTGAACTGTTACACTGTGATCATGCCAGTTGAAGTTTGTTTTCTGTCAATGCAAAAGGTGGAATATTACATTCTGATCATTGTTCTCCAGGCACTTTTGTACCCAAAAGTTTGTCCTCATTGTACAGCATGTTTTTTCCAATCATTTGTGCCCTTTTTTGGACAAAACTTGACAGCTTTTGGTTGTATACCATGAACAAAGAGCAAGGAATTTAGAAACTACAGAAATACTGATGTAAGCAAATTAATGGAGTTTCTACTTTGAATCATTAGTTATTACTTTGTACGTTAAGTGCAAGCAACAGTTAAGTGATAGGATCGATTCAAGTGATACTTGCAAGCTTCAACATATATTTATTCCCGATCATACTCTTTTATGGTTGGGTTGAGTTCAATTTTTTCTTATCCGACACAGTTCTTCAATCTTTTAGGTTGAAAGGCTCTTAAAATTACTCAATTCACTGCTTGAATCACACCCTTTGAAGTTTTACTCAATCTTACAACACTAATGCTGCTGAGAAACATTAGAATGTTGAATATAAATGCCAGTTTCTACTTCTGTGAATTTGTCACAGAATGAATTTATAATAAAGTAGCAATCTTTGTACAGTTCTTATTTGGTAATTAAGAGCATACAATCTCAATCCAGAACAGATTACAAATGTAGATGAATAGAAAGAACCGTTTGATCCGAACCAGACCCAACTTGTGAACGAAGAACTCCCAAGTAATTACCTAAATAGTCAGAAGAAGAGTAGGCAACGATCGAATCCATAGATCTCCAGGGTTACTCCGCCATACTGTGTGACTCTTATGCCTTACTCTCCAACTACTTGTTGGCTTCAAATATTTGACTGTGAGCCATGTGTTGAAGTACTCTCTAATCTCAGTGATCTTACCATCTTTAACGATCCAAGCATGCACCCAATAAGCTGCTTCACCTTCCCATCCTTCAGCAATCACACGTTCTCCGATCACATCTATGGTTCTCGGAACAAACAGGAATTCTGTTTGGTCGTTAGACTCTCCACTTGTGAGCATCCTCATCATGTGCTGGCAGCGAGGAGGTCCATGAAACCACCACTCCACATCACCTGCCAAGAGGTTTGCTATGGTGTTCCTGTCACCTGTTGCCAACGCCTTGTATAACCCAAGAACAACCCTCTTGTTTTGCTTTTGTGGGTCAGAGTCTGACTTGCTCCTCGGTGTAGTAGTTATAGTTTCTTCATATGCCATTGTTATGGTGTTATGGAAAGGTCACTTAATGTTCATGTGTGTGACCAAAGGGAAGCCATTTATAGAGAGGAAGTGCTGACGATTAATACAATGACATCCATTATCGTGAAGATGTAACAGATTTTACTGTCTGATTAACGACAAACCTTGATTGTTTGTGATCAAAGCTGGATCATTTCAAGGACTTTGTTCTAAAGAGATTGAAATGTGTAGCTATTTGAATACTTGAAAACGAAGGGGTTGTTTTCTACGTCATGCAGAATGATCCTGGAACCTGTACTGTATTAATTACGACAAGAGCAAGACATTATTTGGATTATTCATCATCATCTCTATCACCGGTCCAAAATCTCGCAACGAAACAAAATTTGGAAAGGTTTGATATTACGAAGCCTTACCTCTATAACGTAATAGAGACTGTTTCCGATAGACCCACATTATTTGAATTATTATCGAAGGAAATTTTTAAATGTCAAAAAAAGAAAAATCCGACCTGCCGGATTCGAACCAGCGACCTAAGGATTAACGGTGGGGTTTATCCCGACTACAGTCCTCCGCTCTACCAACTGAGCTAAGGTCGGTTCACGCTCTTGGGATTCAAACGTAAGAAAGTGAAATTTGCAGAGTTAATATCTATCTACAGTGATAGATTCTTTCATTGAAAGTCACCTTTCACCTTGATCTTCAGTACATGGAAATATCAGCCACTCATCTGTGAATGAACTAATTAACTCACTAGATTCCACCTTTAATGGAGGCTCTCCAACTCTTGAAATGTTCTGACATTGACCAAACACAGTAGTACTACTCATAACTATATTATTACTAGAGTTATCTACACAAGGGTTACTATCCAAGTTCTTCAAAAACCCTCTCCACCAATCATAGGAAGCATCATGAGCACTCTCCCCCCACTCAAAACCCTCCGGTGATGGTTCTCCAACTCCAAGTACACGGGGTGGCGCCGCCAACACTGACGGTGAAGTGGTAGACCATACAGGGTCAGGAGTTGGCAAAGAGTTCGTTACAGAGCAGCCATAGAACTGAGAAACAGTACTAGCAACTGAAGTAGAAGTTGTGTCAGTGTCATCTTTTGAAGTAATAGCTGATCTGTGAAGCTGCAAAGCGTGTGCAACTTCTCTTCTAGCTTCAGCCATGTTAATGACATGATCATGTGTAGCCTTTCTTTTCTGAGATCGCCTCTTTAGAGGCGCTTTTCTCTGAGAGTTATAACCACTACTGTCCATGGTTTAGCTATGGCTATGGCTTTCTTCTACCGTTAAAACTGGGGATAAAGTTGAGTGGAAGAGAGGAAGTGGGTCATATAGATGGAAACATGTAAGCGGACACGTAGTGACATCAGTTGACACATCAATGTTGTAGGGTACAACTTCAAGTTGTCCAAGAGCTTTCATCTTCTGAATCACCGCTTCCCTACAGAGTATGTGATGTCTTGTCAAAATAGATATTTTCATTATTTTATTTTATAAGTAATTATTAATTTACAAAATCTACTGATAGATTAATAAATTGATTAAATTTTTAATAATAAAAATTATTACAATAAATTAAATTAAAAAGTTAAAAACTGAGTTAAAAAATTGAACAGTTGAAGATTTTTACAGTCAAACCGATTCATTTTTCTAATAACCCGTAGATAAATTGTTATTTAGGGTGATAAATTAGTCTAGATTTAATTGAATTTCACTTAAAGTTGTCAAATTTAATTGAATCTGAATTGAAGTTATTAGATTAAATCTAATTTTATTATTTGATTTGATAATTTTAAATTAAAATTTATAATAAATTAAATTAGTCTAAATTTATTATAAATTAATTTAATTGTAACTAATTTTTAACTTAAAACGATTATATTGAAGAACATAATTTTAACTCAACTGATTATTAGAAAGGAAGTTGAGCGCAAGGTCTCAGGTTTGAGTCCCAACAACGGCAATGTGTGAGTTTATCTAATGTGGTAACTCCTTGTAAACACTAGACACTGAATCACCTTTCTAATAAATTAAGTGAGATTAAACCGATTCTTATAATTCTATCAGGCGGGACGATTATGTCGGCTCACTTTTTGAGGAAACAAATTTTCTGTACTCTTAATCTGTCTCTTCTGTTCTTTTTTGATCTTAAGCATCTAATTTATTATATTAAATAGTTAAGATCAAATAATACTGAGTAAATACAGAATAAAGGATCCAGAAATTCTGTACCCCACTTTTCGACTGGCCATAATGTGAAGTTGACAATTTGCTACTCTATTAGTGCATTAGTATCTTAAAAATTGAGTTGGCCTGTGCCATGGTGAATCTGAAAACACAGAAAACAAATCTGATTATGTATCGTTACTGGCCATGGCGGCATTGCTACAAGTTGACCCTCACAGAAGCATGCAGTGGAAAAGGACAGATTTACAGCTCATGCTTGAGTTCTGACGTGACCTTCCATGGCTGAACCAGCGTTAAAGTTGTGAGGAATTCTATCCTAGACCTACACGTTATAAGCACCGGAGTAAGTGACGTTTGCTAGTAATATTCTGCTGTTAAAGATAAGCTCGAGCGTTATAATCTAATGAGAAAGAGGATAACTTCCCAAAATGACTGCAAAGGATAAGCTCAGATCTCCTTAATTATTACGTCGGGAAGATAAGTACTGTGGTTAAATTAAGACTTTTGTTTTTTATTCTTCAAAACAGCTGTAAATCATCTCTGTCCCAACGTTCCTGGTTGTCCTGGGAGACTTTTCCTTCCGATTCCTTTTCAAGTTCCAGGTTGCCAAACACGAATAATGTGGTCAACAACACCAAACTTTTGCAAAGGTCAACAACGTGACAGCTTGGAAATACATCACTGTCACTGCTTCGTCCTTGTTCAAAATGCGTAGAATCTTTCCATATCTTGACAGGTAATTCAGAGACTCTTGGGATATCGATTTTCGTACCTAAACAAATAATAGTAATGGTTGGATGGTCATGGCCGGTGTTGCCTTACCCTTTAAGCAATCTTCTTGAGCCTTTGAATGCCTTAATGATCCCATTAACAGAGTGAAACTTTGTTTAATCTTTGTTACCAAACAAATCAGGCAAGCTGCAAATAGTTTTTTTGAGTAAGTGCTGTGAACTGTAACAAGTTCTTACAGACCAACTGCGAAGTGGGTTTCCAGGGCTTGTACTTGTTTTTGTTTTGTTAATTAGAGCTTCCATAAAGGACTTACAGAATTGTAGACTTTCAGCTTTTTGGTCAGAATATACAAGTCGTTGTAATTGGATGGAGGGTCAAAATCAAGTAGGAAGGCTTAACAAACTAATGGCAGCACTTCGCATTTTCAACCATGAAAAGACAGAAGCTGCTTCCTTATACTTTGAAAATTGCATACATTTGACTCGTAAGCTGAGTTGGTTCATGAAATGAAGAATTAAGATTCAAATCATAGAAAAATTAACATTCAAATCTTAGAATTACATCCTTAGATGTAGGGATAGGATGAAATCTAAGTTCGAATTCTTGAGGAGCTCTCCTATTCTGTAACTTAATTTAGCTGCTATTATGTGAAGAAGCAAGAGGAAAAAAGGAAAGGAAAGGAAAGGAAAGGAAAGGAAAGATTACATATATAAAATCAAATGGCATAAACAAATGATTGTTGATTTACAGCATCTAAGCTTGATAATTTGCAGAAATGGTGGTGATAAAATAAGAATGTTACTATTTGAAGTGATAAAAATTGGTGATGGAAGAGTAAGACGATGATTACATTACAAACCTACACAATTTCTTGTGACGGTGACACCACCATCCACAACAAGATTATGACCACTAACATACCTAGATTCATCACTAGCAAGATAAAGAGCAGCCTCTGCTATGTCTTTGGGTTTTAATGTGGCACCTTGTAGGTTAGCAAGACCTCTCACAAACTCCTCCATTTTCGCCACCTCTTGCTCACTAGGCAACCCAAAGTTCATGCACCCTTCTTCTTCTTCATCATCACTGGTGGTCCTCCAAGCATCAACAAGCATGTTTGTGGCAACCCCAAATGGGGAGATGCAGTTGACTCTAATTCCATACTTGCCAAGCTCACAAGCTGCGTTCTTTGTGAGCCCAACAATGGCATGCTTCGAAGCTGTGTAAGCATGCGGACCAAGACCTCCCATTACACCAGCTACACTGGCGGTGGATATAATGCACCCTCCTCCTCTAGGTATCATCACACGAGCCGCGTGCTTCGTTCCTAGCGCCATTCCTCTAACGTTCACACGCATTACACGGTCAAATTCGTCGACGTCAAAGTTGACTATGCTCTTGTTCTTCGACTGGTTCCCGAGCACACCCGCGTTGTTGAAGAGAATATCGAGCCTCCCGTAGTGAGACACCGTGGAGTTTATCAAGTGCTCGACGTCTTCTTCTACGCTAACATCACAATGAACAAATGAAACCGATGGAGCTAGTGACTTGGCTAACGCATCCCCGAACGAATCCTCCACATCGGCGATGACCACTTTGGCACCGTGTTTTGCAAAAAGCCGCACCGTCGATTCACCGATTCCTCGAGCACCGCCTGTCACTATTGCGACTCTTCCCTCCAACCTGTACATAATTCAAGAGTCTTAGTTTCTCACTTCAATACATTTTCCTGGAAAGTATTGCAGGAATGGCCGGTTCACTATGTAAAAGTTTAATCCTGCCAGACGGATAAAATAACGAACAGGGTATGGAAACCCGGAAGGTTTTAGCTTAGATTCATGTCTTCTCTATATGTATGACAGTGAAGAACATACCTTCTTTGAGATGGAGGATTGGTTTCTCTAGCTAAGACATGAATGCCCGGAAGAGTACTCTCCCTCTCTGACATAACCTCCACAGTCATGGCTGACATTAACAGGATTCGTAGATATAGATATGGAGAAGAAAACAGAGAGAGTGAAGCTAAAAGATACACACACACACTGGTATAGTGAAGAGAGTACTGAAGGTTTATATAGAAATGGGTTGCCAGGAGGGTGAAAGGTAGCTTCCTCACCTCCTCCAAGCCAAATCAGGATTCTATTCCACTCAAGAACATGGTCAACGTACCACTTATTAAATCCTTCACGTAACTGACCAATTGGGCCACTCTACATTCATCAATTCTTTATTCCACTAGTCATTAAGTGCAGAGTTTGATTCTTCTTAAATATCTATGGAATTTGAATTTGAGTTTTAATTGATATGAATCGGATGAAGAAAGCATTAAATTAAAGAGTTAAGATATTGTGGTGGAGTTGATTTTTAGGTTTATAACAGTCATGAGGAGGCGTGGGAACTGTCTGCTCCGAGTCGTTAGTCATAATCCGATTTTACTTGCCTGTGGGCTCTGCTAATTTTGACTACCTAACCTCCCGTCCTCATTGCCTGACCTGTGATTTTTCAAGGAAAGTTCACGTGCAGGCCTCGTGGATGATAAATTAAGTCCAAATTACTTTTGCCCACGAGGGAGTTATCTTATTCGAGCGAGGATTAATCTAAATATGGATAGTTTATATATATCTTCTCATAAACCCTTCTAGGACAACTGTGATTAAAAAAAATCATTCATTAAATTAATAAATTATTATAAATTAATTAATTTTAATTTAATAACTTTTTCAATTAAATTTCAAAGTAATAAGGACAAAGTTCTTTAATTTTATTTAAACGTTAGCTACTTTTATAACGATCTAATACCGATTAAGCTTTTTAAATTTTAAACCTCTTATTTTAATGTTTTAACTTCTAGATTTTTAAAATTACTCATTTTAGATAACTTTTTAAATAAATTATTTTACAAATATTAATAGTAATTTGATATCAAATTAGAATGATAATATAAGTTATGTACAATAGGTTTAATTAAAATTCTTCTTTTAATTTCTGATTTCATAAACTAGTTTTTAGTAATTTATAATAATAATATTAATAATAATAACATTTTTTGTTAAAAATACTTTTTTTTCCTTTCTTATAATTATATCCCTCTAGCACTTGATTGCTCCTTGGAGAATCATTGGTAATGGGTCATTCGTTGGTGAGATTTCTGGGATTTTGTAAGCCAGCTTGGATATAGCTAGAAAACACTGTTGTTTACATATCCAAGAAAGATTCACATAGAGCATTATGTATGTAGGAATGAAAATGAGTGTTCCTTCATAAAAATATTCAAACTCGATTAATTATAATTTTTATTGATTTAAAATAAATTAAATTATGATTACATAAATTTCACTTAAACTTTTCAAAATTGAATTATAAATTTGACTTAACTCATTTAAGAGAAATAATGTTATAGTTGGAATGAGTTTTTTTTTTTTGTCCACGAGGTATTTTAGGAGAGTTTTAATTATAAAAAGGTACCTTTAAGTCATCTATTTTCAGATTAATCCCCGTTCGAGTCGGGTAGGTTCCTTGCGAGAGACAAAGCTCTGGTCTCAAGTTTTAAACCGCTGCATACATGAGGACGGTTTGAACCCGCGACTTCATTTAAGTTAAAAGAGTCCCTTACTAACTCACTTACGCCTTGAAATTTCGAATGAGGAATTTTTCCTTACACCGAGGGTTGGTAAGGTTTGTCTATTAGTTAGATTCGATCAGGTCTTAAGCTAAGTTTATGTCTAATTATAAAATTTTATATTTGAATGAACTCATGTCAGAGGCAGGGACGGAGGTAGGTGGGGGCCAGCGGTGCACTGGGCCCCCACCCTCAAGATTATTAAATAATTATATATATATA
>JANVCQ010000005.1:1487278-1498786 GCA_025531925.1 Erythroxylum plowmanianum
TAAATAATTATATATATATATACATGTATATATATATATTAGACGGGGTTATTTAAAGGTTAGTGGTGCATTGGGCCTTTTAAAATTTTAAAAATTAAATATTTGAACCCCCTATCTTAATTTTTTTGACTCCGTTACTGATTAGAGGTAATTTATTTTTACCGCTGCTTGTACCACAAGACCAACCGGTCAAGGTCGGGTCCAAATCTTGGTAGAACTCTGTCCATTTTCTCATAGAAAACTAGAAACAGTTGTCTTCATAGACTAATTTAGCACTAACATTATGCTAATACGTGATTCACCTGATCGATTGTTTAATGATGGCACGCATCACGTGAATCCCTCGTCCCAGCATTGTCCGTACTTTCTTTAATGCTTATTCTAACCTTCGTTCTCGTCAAGGTAACAAGTCATTGCACTAGACCAATACGAAGATTTTCTGCTTGGAACCGAATCGAAGTATCAAAATAAACAATCAAATGGTACAGTAACACTGAAACGGGTGGAATTCTTAATATTTCCCAACTTGGAAGATTGTCATACCAAACTAAACAAACATACTTTCATCCGGAATCTCGGCTAATGCTCATATGTGTTTGTGAAATTTTGAGAAGTATTTACCGAGCTCACGCTTGATTAAAATATGGAGTATTGCCGGATTGAACTTAAAGTGAATTCTATAGTGGTGATTAATATCCTGTCTTCCTCAGCTAACATGGCTCTCAATTTTATAGTCATGGATATTAACGAACTATTTACTTAGAATTGGACTGTTGTGTATCGACATATCAATCGAGAAAGCAACAGATATGCCGACTGGCTTGTTAATTATACTGAATATTTTGTTTTAAAAATTACTTATTTCGATACTACACTTATTGGGTGCCACTTTATCCTTTTAGAGGATATGTCGGAATCCGTTCTTATAGACTAATCGTGTAATATGTATCGGGAAACTTTTCTTTTAATTAAAAGAAAAAGCAAACATACTTGACTAAGATGGACTCAATTATGTTGTGAAGTAGCTACTGATAACAGGTTTAAAGTGATTATCACCAAAATAAAATATCAAGATGTCATGCATTTTTCTTGCTTTTGTGTGCAGTGGCTTCATAAATTATATATTTTAAATAAATTATTATCAAATTGATCAAATATTTTAAACTAATTAATATTAACAAACTTAACATATTCCCACTTTTGATAGATTATATTTTCAAAACACCATAATCTACCAAAAGTGGGAGGCCTAAGCGGGCTAGTGCCAGTTTCTTTAGCTCATAATTGTTCACGCTTAATGTATATTAAGACAGGGAAGTGGAGACTAGTTATAGTGGCTAACTTAAATATCGATTTTGTTCTTCTCTTTAATCTTTAAATGTTGGTCACAACAAAGACATACAGACAATTAGTGACACTATTGGCTTCTTCTTTTTTTTTGTTACCTACGATGTGTCTTAAAAAGATCTCAACTACGAGAAGGTATTTTTAAATCATTTACACTCAGACTAATCCCCGCTTGAACTGGGTAGGTCCCTTGTGAGAGATAAAACTCTGGCCTCAAATTTTAAATGACTACATACATAAAGGAGATTTGAACTCGCAACCTCACTTAAATATCGATTTTGTTCTTCTCTTTTCCTTTAATCTTTACATGTTTGTCAAAACAGACACATGCAGGTTTTAATTATCATATCTACAGCACAATTAGTGACATTTTAGTGACAGTATTGGCTTCTTTTGATATAGTCAGTGCAATGCCATCTTTTTCCAACTTTTCTGTACTCGTCATGTAAGAAAAAAGAAAGAAACTTAAGAACAACATTGACTGTTAGCTTTATAATGCTTTGCTTTATTCACTTGTCTTATTCTAAACTTGCCACATGATGTCTAATCAAGAAGAAGACATTAGGTTTTCTTTAGGTAAACTGCTGGTTTTGAATGAACATTGGTAGGATGGCAACAGGCTGGGTCGAGCCGAGCACTATTTGACCCAAAAAAATTTAAAAAAAGCAAAATAATGTTGTTTTGGGTTATTAGGTTTGGGCAATTCAAGTTCGTAAATCAATTCAAATCTAATCCGTTAATTATGGACTGAATTAAGTGAGACCCGGATTCTTTTACTATTCATAATATTAAGAAAGCTTTTACCTTATCTCGTGAGTTCATTCCATTTGAAGTGAATTAGTCGAAATTGAATTATGATTTTTAGTTGCAATTAAGAAAAGAACAAGACATGATTAGCAGATAACAAAATTCAAAAAATTAATTTTTTAAATTTTCATTTAATCATTTAAATCTTTTAAAATTGAATAACTTAGCTTTAGAAAATTTTTAATTAATATTTTATTGATATGATTAATACGACAATGTGAAAACAAACGATTAGTTGTAGATTATTTTTTAATACAATAAGTGAATGTACCTAAAAACTTATATAAATAAATGACTTCACTGACCCGTTCTTTTGCGTTGAACAATAATTTAATCACTCATTGAAAATATATAATAAGGGAAAAATAATAATTATTCATTTCTCTAAAAATTTAAATGGTATAACAATACGACCTTCTAAAGTCAAAGTACCTACTACACAAGACTTTCAGCTTTGTGTAGATTTGGAGAAGGTCATTGATGTATGCAATTAGTGTGAAATTTTCGTGGAATTAATTTTTGTTTTAATTAAGGGTTAATATTAGTTTTGGGTTAAGAAAAAGACTTGCCAATTAGCTAATGTAGTTGGTTTGAAATCGCAATCATGTTCGTGACTGATCAACCTTCTACTCCTAAATATCTTTAGAGTAGCTGTTTTAGGTGCAGTATGCAACATAAACAATTACGAAGTTACACATTGTCACTCAAAGTAGAAACTACGAAAGGAACCACAGGTTCCACCCCAAGAATTACAGTTGAATTTATCTTTTTGGATAATCTAAAATAAGAACAAAGTCCATTCGTATTTGATTATTTATGGATAATGAAAGGTACTAATACTTGAAATATGAAGATATTATTTATTAATGAAAAAAAACGAACCGATTCAGTCAATTTAATCGTAAAAATTTTAAATCGGAAAATATTATAGTTTGGTATACTTCAATAATTATTGTTATTAAAAATAAGTAATTTATTAATTAATCGACTGAATTTTATAAACTAACTAATTTTTATAAATTATAATAATCCATTTAGTTTTCATTTAATAGTAACTTTCTTTAATTAAACTTCAACTCCAATAAGGATAGTCTTATTTTTCAAAATTTTTAATTTTATTTAATCTTTACAGGTTAAAATTTTAAATAAAAAATTTTATTTTATTAGTTTAATTTCTAGTTCAATTTTTTAAATATTATGTTTGATCTGAAAGATGTATTTTAATTAGCGAGACAAACTTTATTAAAATAAGTTTAAATCTCTTAACAAAAGATTAAAAAGCAACAACATGTTAGAAAATTAAAAAAAAAAAGATGCTTACCCGAAGAAGAAGTATATGTTAAGATCTTGTAAATATTAATTGGATCCAACCCTTTAAGTGATTTAATTAGATCTTGGTGATACATATGATGTTAGAGTCACCAAATCAATTGGAACTTAGTTGGATTCGAATTTAGTAGATCAGTTAAATTTTTAGATCATTTAAGAAATTTAGTTTAATACATAGCCAATGTTATATGATTATAAATGACATTAGGTCATGTTAGAGTTCAAACCCTTTACTTCAAACTCAATCCAATTTCTTTTTGCAAAAGTTCGAGTTCAATTTAAGGTTTGGACAGACTCAAGATCTATGACTTAAGTATAAATTTGATCTCAAATTTAATCAAATTGGAATTAATTTTTTTATTAAAATTATATTTTTAAAACGTTATCTGATGCGTTCAGCGCAAATCATTGATACCAAAAGATAAAACATTATACAGAAAAGGAAGAGAGCATACCTTCCATTCAAAATCAGGCATAGAATTAGCTGCACTAATTATCGTATGAGCAACATGATTCGCTGACTTTTTAACAAAAGCAGAAGAAATAAACTGATGTTTGTAAATATTAATTGAACCCTTCAAGTGATTTAATTAGATCTTGTTGATACATATGCTATTTGAGTCACCACATCAATTGGAACTTGGTTGGATTCAAATTTAACAAATCAGTTAAATGTTTAGATCATCTAAGAAGTTCAATTTAATACATGGCTAATGTTATATGATTATAAATGACATTAGGTTATGTCGAATTTAAACCTTTCACGTCAAACTCAATTTAATTTCTTTTTGCAAGGCTCGGGTCCATTTCAAGGTTTGAATGGACATAAGATTTGTGATTTAAGTGTAAATTTGATCTCAAGCTTAATCAAATTGGGATTAATCTTTTTTTTAATAAATTCAATGTTATAGCTATTTATATTTGATATGAGCAAAATTGGGTTATAGAGACTAAGCTCGAAATTAACTTGAAACTGAAACATTTCCAGAAAAAGTTCAATTTAATCTAAAATTTAATTAACTCATATTAAATCTGTTAGTTTTATAACAAGCCAAAGTGGGCCAAGTTGTACGGACGCCAGACATAATACCATCTCTTGTCATGCTTTGATAGGAGCATAGGAAAATGTCCAAATCCGATCGGGTCACTAACAAACGCTAGACACACTTGACTTAGCAGCATGGGAATTAAAAGAATGGCACAGTACATAGCATTTGCCATTGTCATCATGTACACACGTTCTCCAAATATGGTTTGTTGTTGGAGTTAGAGAGATTGCCAGGACATGGTGAAGGTATTTGATTGCACACACCATATTGAAATTGGAAAAAGCATCCCACTGCCACTATATCATTCAAAGCTTTAAGGCAAAGATTGCATCATTATTTTCTCACATCCAAGGTTTACACAAATTCATCCTATCCTATCATTTTTCTACCCACTACTTAGAGAAATTTACCTAATATACTATATTTATTTTTTTTATTTTATACCATCATAAAATCTAACATAATAATATAAAATTATAAAAATTGAATAAACTATATTAAGTTAAACCAAAAGTTATCGAGTTCTTTATATTTATTTTTGTGAGTTATTTTGTCGTTTAATATTTGTTTAATTTAATCATTATATTTGTAAAATTACCATTTATTTTCTTCTGATATTGATTAATTTAATCAATTTTTAACAAAAAATGACATAATATTAGAATTATTAAATTTTGGCACGATATTTTTTTTGATAAATGAAATAGTATAATAAGTGAAAAATATTACATGGAAGTAAATGATTGTTTTAAAATTACAAATAAAAAGATGATGCTTGATCCACAGAGGGTGACGAGAATGAGAATATGAATGAATATACTAAGGAATGAGAATGAAGTATAGCCAACAATGAATCATATTAATCCAGAGGAAAAGAGTATTGTTGAAAATGTGGGAATGAAAGTGTTACCTCTATTGATACCAAACATGAGATTTCATTCTATACATTTGCTTTTTTTTCTATTATCCCCAAACAAGCACAATCACAAGAAAATATAATATAATTAATCTTATGTTTTATATAAAAGAAAATCCTTTTTTTTTTCAATGTCAAATCCTATTCTACTCAAATGATAACTTGAATCTAATGTTACTTAATTTCCAAGACAAAGAAAAAGTGGTAACCTACTATGTTTTCTACCAATCTTTAAAGCTAATAAATGAAAACCTTAAAAAAAGTGAAGAAGTAACAACAAATTAAAACCTCTAAATGGAAAACACATCAACCATCTTTCTTATTTAAAGAACAAAATCAGCATTGAGGTTGGGGTACCACAAAGAACATAGGACAAGCATGTGACACAACACCTTCTACTTCCCCTTTTCTTATAAAAGGTTTCCATTAAAAACAGAGAAGCTTTCCTTAAGCATGTTGACTCAAATCAGGTACACTAGAGAACATCGGGAATCAGGCGTCTGCATCACTTTACAACGATTGATTGATTGGTTACACTTAATCTTCTGGCCCCACCCCTTAAAAAAAGGACTATGATCAACCGCTCCATCTACTTAAAATTTATTCTAATCAATCACCCCTTTTGATAAGCCTTTGATTAAGACCCTAATTAGTACGCGCTTCTTGTGACGGTGCCTTCGATGCCCACGTCCTACCCTACGTGGGAGTGGGACGCCCTCTACATTATTTATTTATTTTTATAATAAGGCGTTTAATTTAATACCAAACGAAGTCTAGAAAATTAAAATTGGAGTTTTGTAGAGATTAAAAATTGTTTAAGGATTAAATTTTATTATTTTATTTTATGTATAATTAATTTGTATTAAGAAGATTTTTAAGTTGGAATTATAATAATTTAATTCTATTTTTAATTAATCAAACTAAAAATTTATTAAATAAATCTACTTAAAATTTAATATTCATACTTGAAATTTATCAATTCGAAATTGATCTATTAATTTTATTTGTTAAATAATTAAATTATGTAGAGATAAGGTTGTGTACTATCAGATTTTTTTAGATCTCACTTTATTGTGAGATTTCGAATTGGGTGTGATGATAATGAGTTAAACTCTAATGATTTTATTTTGTACGTGTATTAGAACTTATGATTTTATACAATAACAATATTTAGCAGAAATTTTACTGACAAAAAGATCCAATACGCAACCTTAATTTTAACTAATTTAGAAAAAGTTAAAAAATAGGATAAATAAGAAGAATGATGTATTTTCTGGGGTCCACTCCGGTATTTTAAATTTTTAAAGATAAAGAGTAGTGATTAAATTAAATCTTAGCCGTCCAAGCACGTGCAATCATTAGGGATAGTGCAGGATCGCTTGATTTAGAAGCCCAGTTAAGTCACTAATTAATAATTATTACTCCAACATCACCGATCCAGTGATCTTGGGCGCAGCAGATCACAATCCCAACAGCGACAAACCAAGTTAGCGCGTTGAAAACTTTTTAAGTTGTGAAGCAAATGTAGTTGAAAACGTATTTATATAATTATCTGAATATTTTAAATTAACGTATAATAATTTATTTTGTATTGTAACCGTAAAAGACATTGCGGTTAGATTTAAATGACACAGACTCACACTCTCAACTTCACCGTCTCGCGTGTTCTCTCCACGTCTTCTTCCACTCTGTTCCTGTACAGTTCATTTCTTCACTGCCTCGAACAAACTCTCTCTCTTTCTCATTGAAGAGGAGACTAAATTGAGCGAAATCAGGGCTTGCGAGAGCTTGATGTTTGCGGAGAAAGACGTTGAAGAATGCCGCTGACGAGGTGCCAGATACGGAATGAGTACGGCTTAGCCGATCCGGAGCTGTACAGAGCCGCGGATAGAGATGATCCGGAGGCTCTCTTGGAAGGCGTTGCTATGGCTGGCCTCGTCGGAGTTCTACGCCAACTCGGGGACCTGGCTGAGTTAGTCTTTCTCTTGGTTGTTGTTGTTGTCTTTTTGTTTTTGGTTTTGATAATTGATTATGAGTTTGAATTGTTTGGTGAAATGTTGGTTAAAATTTGCATTTGAGTTTCTAGTTCTTTATGGCGCTGTTTCGGGTGTGTCAGTCCAGATTGTATGTAATTCTGTTTTCTTTTTATTTATAGTTTTGTTGTTTCCAGCAGCTTCGATGCAATCGTTTCTTTGTTGTAGTGTGTGTATAGCTATGTGACGATGAGTTGCTGACTATGGACTAATGTGTCAAGCATTCCAGGAGTTAGCTCTGGTTCCAATTCTTAAGCTTAATGGTTTTCGAAATTGGCACTTCTGTTATCTTAATTTTTGTAAAGGAATCTAGCTGCAGTATATTACTAAATTAACTGAATTTGTATAGTTCTTTGCCTAAATAGGATATGGATATTCTATGGGTGCTCGGTTTATGTACCTATTATTGCTGATTCTTTTTCAAATTTGATGGAGCTATGATTAGTTGATTAAACTTGACTAGCAACAATGGTTTTTGATGCAGTGCCATTGAATTAATTTACATATGGATCTTTGTCTCATTGTCTGGTTCTATTTGATAACGAATTAGCTTTGAGGAATCTTTAGTTTCTTCTCTCCGGGACCTTGAACTTTTGCTTTCAGAATTTTATGGACTGTGGAAATGTTCAGTACATTTAATAATTCCTCTTGCTCATAATTTAATCTCCTTCATTTCCTTTCAAAATACCTACTTAGAAAATTTGTTTGATAGTTGTTCTGATGGTTTTTTGAAGGTTTGCTGCCGAGATATTTCATGATTTACATGAGGAAGTAATGGCAACTGCAGCCAGAGGCCATGGCTTACTGGCTCGTGTTCAGCAGGTTGAGGCAGAAGTTCCTTTCATTGAGAAGGCATTTCTCTCCCAAACAAATCATTCGTCATTCTTCTCAAGTGCAGGTTCTAACCTTCTCTGTTATTGCTTTGTAAATCATTCTGGGTTTCTGGTATTAGTAAGTTGATGAGTAATTTGGAAAACTTTGAAACATATGTAAAGAGTATTACAAATCATTTGTTGAAGAATTGGGTGTTATAAAATTTTCTTGTTCCCTTCTAAATAGAGGCGTGACTCAAATTTTCTGTTAATGAATGGTAGATGCTGCTATCAACAATAGATCATTTTTACTTATATTAAATATGATTCTGGACTTCGAGATTTTTTGTGTTCTTTTTTAACTTACTTCTTGGTGGAACTTCAGTTGTATAGATATAACTAGCTTTTGGTCAAAAAGCTTTGCAAGTCTGTTGTTTATCTACTTCTTACTCTGTGATTTTATCCTTTTAAAGTATTAGGCTTCTGTTCCTCCAAAGAATTGATCCTTTTTAGCATTATTTCATTACAGGCTTTGACTGGCATCCTAATCTGCACATGGAACACAGTGTCATTACTCGTGGTGGCCTGCCTCGCTTCGTGATGGACTCCTATGAGGAGTGCCGAGCTCCACCGCGCTTATTCCTTCTGGACAAGTATGATATTTAGATCTGTTTTAAGTCACCAAAGTTATTAATTTTTAAGACCATTGTACTATAGATAATAGAAAACACTGGGCCTGGATTCTTTCAGGTTTGATGTTGCTGGGGCTGGAGCATGTTTGAAAAGATACACTGATCCATCATTCTTTAAAATTGAACCAGTGGGTGAAATTTCAGTTGAAGCTCCTAGGGATAAGAAGATTCGTAAAGTAAAGGTATATAGTGAGCTTTACGTTGAAATTCAAAGGTCTTTCTTGGTAACTTGATTTTTAATTTGGCACTTTAATCTGTGGCAGAAGAAAGGATCACGCTGGAGGAATGGAGAAACCCCAGAAGTTGCACCGGCGTCACATGCCAAGTAAGGCCTTCGTTCAATATTCTTGGCTGTGACAGTTTTGTATGCTTTAACTTGCATGTTTTGAGTGAGAAATTTTTATATAATTGCTTTCAAAAAATGCAGATTGCACGAGTTGTTTTTGGAGGAGCGTGTTCAGAATATTCATCCTGACCCTGCACGTGTTGTGAAATTGAAAAGAAGGCAATTAAATGGATTTCCTTTTGACGTGAAACCTGGGAAAAGTTACATGGAAAAAGTCCTAGAGATTTGTTCACCAGATCATAAAACAATATGTGGAGTTTCTTTTACTCCACCAGCCTTGAAACTGACAAATGATAATTCTAGTGAATCAGGGCTGGAAATAGTTGAGATAAGTACAGTAAGTCCTCCCAAAAGGTCATTACAAAGAAAGGAAAGTGCATGTTCATCACCTAATGTACATGTAGTTCCATTAAATCCCTTTAGAGATGAGTTGAATTGGGAGGCTGTGGATAGAGGAATCATGGAGAATTCTGATAAAATTGTTGATGGCGAGACAGATGAATCCCCTTCTTCCGTCCATAAAATGATGATTGAAGAGGAGATACGAGTTGATGTAGATGGAAAAACAGATGGTAGTCTGGATGGTGACAACTTTGATGATTTGACCAGTGAGGTAGACAATTACATGGATGCTCTTACTACCATGGAGTCAGAAATGGAAACCGACAACGATTGCAGATCTAGGAAGCAGGAGCACCACTTGAATGCTTTAAATTATCAGATGGATTCTGATAGAAATGATGACCAGTTGGATGATAGAGCCAACTTTTCAGACTCTCAATCGATTGGAATCTCCTCTATATCGGATGATGGGATCAGGTCATTTAAGAGAGGGACATATAGCTTTTCATTTTCTGATTCTTCTAAAAGTTTATGTGAGAATATGTTGTTTGATGGTGAAGTAGCAGCTCAGGTGTTCTCTTCCACTGAAGATGGGCCGGCAGAGACTATGGCTGAGAAATCAAACAATAATCATGTGCATGGAGATACTCTGGGATTGGAATCCTTTGAGCTTTCTGTGTCCAAGGATTTGCATGCTGAGGGAGGCAAGACCCATGATCCTGGGGAGACATCATCAACCCTATTTGCTACTGATTCAGATATGCACTTGGCTTCAGTACCTGTTTCACTTTCTCAGATAGATTCATGGAAAGGACCTGAATCAAATGATAGACCCTCTAGCTTTGTCAAGCTTGATTCAAATTCACCATATATTGAGGAGAGTGGGACAAATCTGAACGAACAATCTGTACTTTTCCCTGATACAGCTTCCCAGACAAGCCATGATGTGCTACCTATTGAATGTCAAGCGGCTAATGAGTCGGATGACAAAGATATGCCTGGGCTTTCTCATGCTCTTGTACATTCTGTGACTACCTTGGATCTAACTCCTGAAACAAAAGATGACAATTATTCTGTGAATGAAGTGCTTCAAACAGAGAAGACAGAAGCAATTTCTGATGAGAATTTGGTTGTGAAGAGTGATTTACAACATTCAGTTGTTTCAGCCAAAGAAGATGGGAGCCTTTCTTCAACTTTGCCTCAAGTCAAGGTCGATTTGGGTATTGTCTCAGTGCCTGACAGCTCAGCTACTGCAATTTCTGATGACATGATTTCTCAAGCTGCTGACGCCAATACAACAAGAAGAGTTGATTTGGATAATTCAAGCACAGTGGTAGATACTTCAGAAGCTGAATTCAGTAAAGAACATGAACACGTAAGCACAACTGCTAATCTTTTTGAAGTTAAATGTGTCTCAACAGAAGTAGAAGTTCCATGTTCTGAGGAGAAGCTGATTGAACTATCTGGACATACAGAAGGTGAGAAAATGGGTGCATCGATCAATGATGTAGATTCCGTCGGAAGGTACGTAGATGATCCTGGACATGACATACCTGGTCCCAAGGATGAGGTGAACTTGGGTAATGTTGAAAGTGAAACTAACAAAGTAGAAGATCTGAGTTTGTCAGATGTTACTGCCAGTGACACTAATTCTGATATTGTGGGTGATTTTGTTTGTTCATCTGCAGATTTAGTTTCATATCAATCTGAGATTCTTGTAAATAAGCAAGAATCTCTTTCTGACACTGAGATTAAACTTCAGAAACCATTGGACTTAATGGAAACAGTTTCACCAGAATGTCTAGCTGAATCCGAGGTACAGAAGGAATTGGAAC
>JANVCQ010000005.1:1499463-1520948 GCA_025531925.1 Erythroxylum plowmanianum
CAGACAGAAACTTTGAATCACCCAGATACTGAAATGGGTCTCAATGATATATCCAATTCTTGTTTGGAACTTCTTTCAAGTCAAAATCTTTTAGTGAAACCAGTGGGGGAGGGGCTTGATGGCCTTAAATACACAGGAAATCCATTTGATTCTGGCTCTTCTAGCTTAGCCCGTGAGCCCAGCCATGCCAATATGGAAGAGGCACCACCATTGCCTCCTTTGCCTCCTATGCAGTGGAGGTTAGGCAGGACTCAGTCTATCATGCAAGCTCAAGAGAAAGATTCTATATCTGACAGTCATTATGCATTCCCACCAATAGAGCCATTTGCAGCTGACCAGAAAGCTCCAATTCCTTCTTCAGATAGAATGTTGTTGGCATCTTCAAACCCATTTTTGCCAATCTCTACCGCAGGTAGCCAGACTTCAACGCCATACATATCTGACGAGTCAACGAGGCAGTTGCCGCAACCAGCCCCCCATTCACTGGAGGAGCCATCCTTTCTTAAGGAGCCAAAATTTCAACAAGATTGTGTCCCATCAGAGGGTACAGAATCCGTGAACCCATTTTTAAGTATGCAGGAAACATCAAATGAGAAGTTGGAGCAAAATTTTATTCCCTCAGGAGGAGACTTGTTGCAATCTGCTCCAGATCTTCTCTCGCAAGTACCAATAGCGGAGCGTATTCCTTCTGAACATGATCCCATGCCCTCACAATGCTTGCCAAGTCACCCTTTGAACCAATTAGCACCAATGACAACCTTAGTGGCAAAATCACCTTCACAAAAGTTGGAAGGGGAACAAGGGAATCATCCAGAAAAATCATTAATGCCTGAGTCTGTGGTAACTGAACGGCCTCAGTATGATGAGACTACTTCAAAAGGAGACGCAAAATGGCCTCATAGTAAATTAGCTTTGGCACCTACTTATGAAGTTGGAAGGTCAAATGGGAACAAGCTTCCTCGCCCTCGCAATCCTCTCATTGATGCAGTCGCTGCTCATGACAAAAGCAAGGTAATGAATGCTTGAATATGTTGCTATGCTTTCAAGTCTTCTGCTTCCTAAATTCTGAATCCTGTGCAGTTGAGAAAAGTGACCGAAAGAGTTCGACCTCAGATTGGACCAAAGTTGGAAGAAAGAAATTCGTTGTTAGAACAGATACGCACCAAGGTTAGGCCTCCATTTTCCTTTGTAGTTAGTTATTTATTCCATCGAAGCTTTTACACTTCCTCTTCATTTTCCTTGCAGTCCTTTAACTTGAAGCCTGCCACATTGGCAAGGCCTAGCATCCAGGGCATTCCAGGTCCAAGAACCGACCTGAGGGTTGCTGCCATCCTGGAGAAAGCAAATGCAATTCGCCAGGTCTCTCTATTCGCACTGTGCTTTTGTGTTTTGTGTCTAAAACGATTTCTTATGTTCCAACTTTGAAACAGGCTTTTGCTGGAAGTGATGAAGATGATTCAGACAACTGGAGTGATTGTTGAGAAATAACACGCTCCTTCTCCATGTAATGATGGCTGTTTTCTTTATATTAATTACTGATATATATCTTTATTCTAGTTCAAGGTGAATGCCAAGCATGGATCCCCATCCCTTGAAAGTAAATAGACAGCATTCAGATTTAGGGTATACTTTTTCCTCTTTATACTATGTTAAAGATGCATGTGTTAAAGACTTGCTCATGGACATATGCCCTGCGCTGGTCCAACAAAATTCATTTGGATGAAATGGCTAAACACAGATGGCAGTGACTCAGGTGGCAAGAGCAATATAATTATAGAGATTAAATCATATGTAATGAGATTTTAATATTTTGGCAGATGTAAATTTTGTGGTACTGATTAAAATTTTGCATTCTTGTATGTAATGCTTTGATGATAGAGAAATTCTGTCCATCTCGTGTTTTTCCTCTGTAACAAATTGTGCTTGGTTTTTTTCATTCATTAATTGTAATTACGAGTTGTAGGAAATACTCTACACTTCTGTTTTACTTTTTTTTTTCAGCCGATAATGAGTAGGGATGGCAATTGGGCTATGGCTAGGTCCGGGTTGATTGGGCCTTAAGCCTAGAATTTCTAAAAAAATCCGGGTCCGACATAGCTTGAGGCCCAATTCTTACAAATAAAGTGACATCTTTTTGCACTTTTAAGTTTTTTAAAAAAATTTGGGCAAGCAAGGCTAAGACTCGGATCTGACTCGGCTCATTGCCATGTCACTGGCTTCATAGAAATTGAGGAAGAGAAGGTTATTATTCTAGCACCGATATAAATTAAATTCTTTTGTTCTAGGCGTGGCAATTTAATTTACTTTGAGAGTTTTTTTTAATTTAATTTATTTCATCTTGCTCCTATGCTTTTTGAATTTGATGATAAAAATATTATTTTGGCATATGTTAAGGAATGTTGCAAATGATTCATTCTATTTGCTCGGTCAAGGTTTAACATTAAATTCTTGTCAAAAAGCCACAACATTTATTTTAAGGTTCAAAAGTTTTGAAAAACTTCATCATCTCTATTTTCCTTTTCTCTCTATCACTCTCATGTTTTGGCATCAAGTTAGCAATATGGGTATGGAAATTATGAACAAAATGCAAAGTATTATATGCGACAAGCACAAAAAAATTGATGAGATACAAATCTTCAAACTACCTCCAAGAATCAATAATTAAAAACAACCACATATTGAGTGTTGATGTTAAAACTCTTTTACCATCTCTACTAGCCATATAATGAAGAGCAATTTTTTAACTACTTCCAATTAATAAATAATGACAAAGAACACCTATTGTCAACTACTTCAAAAACTTTAAATCATATCATTAATAAGAAAAAGAAAATGACATCAACAATAACATGTAATAAATATTAAGAAAAAGAAAATGACATCAACAATAACATGTAATAAATATTACTTTCGAAATTAGTTCTTATCATGTCAAAAATTGGGTTAGCAAAGAGGCAGGTTGCAATAGATCAATGCAGATAAATATATCTCCATCCAAGAGAAAATTATATTTCCACAAATGAAAAGCATCTTTGTTTCTTATTTTAATAGTAGGAAAGCTAAATATTCAAAATATATTTTAATTTTTTCCTAAAACCTAGAGTTTATTTTGTATACTTCAACAAAAATAATAAGACAAATATGCCAAAGATTACTTCTAAGCTTTCTATCAAAACGATTTATCAAAACAAGAGATTTCGAAGTTTAGAAAGTCAAACTTAGAAGTAATTTTACTAGGTGTTGTGTTACCGAAAGTCAAACTTATAATTCACAAAAAGTGACTGGTTTTCAATGAGATTATTTTTCTTGTCATCAAATATAGCTACCTCCAAAGATTAACAAGTACCAAACTTAATCTACAAACAAAGCAGTAAGAGTTCCATAGTGGAATTACAAACATCATAATCAGAAACATTAGAATGTAATTTTTCATGATTAAAGAATATCAAATGACATCTACATAGTGTACAATATCCTAGAACTAAGAAATCCCCACCTTAATGTGGACACTTCCACTAGCCCGCAACAAATGAATAAAACCAAAGCAGCAGAAATAAAATGGCTACCTCCATTCCATCTCTATAAAAAATAACACCTGAAGCATAAGTTGTCTGATGAACCCATATTCAACCATTAAAGTTATAAATTATAGAAAATGAATTAAGGTATGATGTATCAAAAAGAACAAATGGAAAATTTTGATAGAAATCAATAATTCGACATTCTACATAAGACAGACATCACATATCTTTAAGACAAGCATCACTTTAGTTGTTTTTGGATTTATCATTGATTACAACACTAGTCCAACCTAAGTCTCCACTGATAACAAAGAACATATCATTAACATCCATCTAGGCATTCTCTGTTCCAAAAAGCCAAACACTTGGAGACAAATCATGAAACAAAGGTTGAAAAAATGACGTGGAAGATAAAGCTTCCTTCATCGAGTGATGATCTCAATATCACTCACTGTGACATCAAAAACATGAAATCGACATATATGAGCTGATATTCTAATCTTTTGTTCTCAAGCTTAATTTATTTAAGCTAATGACATAAATAAGCAAACTTAGGACCTGTGTGGATGTTGGCTGATCAGCTATTAAATAGCTGATTGACCAAAATTAGCTGATTGACTTTGTCAATCAGTTATTGATTTTGTTTGGTTGTTAGCTGATTGGGTTGACTGATTCAACCAAATCAGCTAATTTTATAAAAGCTGCCTGTGAGCAGCGTTTACACAATAGCTGCTCGATTTTTCCTATAATATCCTTCACTCTTTCCAGTCTGTGCGATGTGTGTCTAGTCTCACTTCTAATAAGTCCCTAGGGGGTGACTATTAGTCACCCTAGAGTCATGCACTATGGTGCATGTCTCACTTATGTCCTTTGCTTTAAAGTTCAATAATATAAAGTTCTTATGTCTCACTTATCTCCTTTGCACAATTTTTTTTAAAGTTCAATAATATAAAAATAATATTTTGGATTATTAATCTATATTTTGAGGATTATAAACTTAATTTTTATAGAATTAAATATCTAAAATTTAAATTCTTATAAAAATATTCAACGAAATGATAAGATATATAATATTTATACCCTCATAATTTTTTTAAAATCATGTCTTCATAAGTTATTTTACACATGAACAGCTAATACTAAATAGTTAATTTTATCAAACACCAAATGACAAATAGGTAATACAATCTGTTGGTCAAATTAGCTGATAGAATCAACTATCAGCTAACAGCTAATGCAATCAGCTGATTGTCAAACAGGACCTTAGTAAATAACTATAGCAAACTTAGTATGCTTTGGTTATGTCAAACAGGAATAACGTTTGCCACAAAAGCACCAAATTCATTCATTCTCATCATCAGAGGAGTTGCTTTTCTGCAACAAACTGTAGGAATAAATAATTGCATTATACAAGCAATAGTTAAGGACACATAGTGAAGATAATATCAGAGTCAAAACAATATAGACATAGATAAAAAAACCAACTAAGATCTAGAATCTAACATTGCCAAATCTCAATAATGCAAAGACAACAATCTTATGGTAGAAAACCTAAAAATTCAAGGTGGTTAGGAAAATAAAAACTAGTCAAGGAAAATGTGAAGATTCATACCTAGGGAAGATTCAAGATTTTATAATTCTATTAAATACATAAGGTAGTTTTTGAATATTATTAGGGTACATATATATCACATTGTACCAAACTACAAGAAGACCAACATAAGCTACATGGTAAGGATATCACAACACTTACATCAGGAAGTTGAAAATTCAGAATGCTGCAAAAATATGAACTAGCTACATGTATCAACCTTCTTGCAACATATTATTAAAGAAGAGCTGCAATTTATCTGAGACCTATCCAACAATAAGCCAGTTAACATACATAAGAATGTATCCACAATTAAATCCTCTAGTTTAGGTTATTAAGAATCTAAAGATTAGAGACTTAAACAACCAATAAAATCTGCAAAATAGAAAATTATTCTAAATGAAGGAAATTATTCTGATTGAAAGGAATATCAAGAATCTAAAACCCTTAACAATTAAAGGGTTAGCTCAATAAACACTTAACAAAATCAACAAAGTAGTAACATAAACTATCATTATCGTAGGGAATACAATAAATTAAATTAGTAACTAATATCTGAGATATTTTAATTAAGAATGGAAATGGATTCAACACAAAAATTGATTCAAATAGATAGATTCAATATGAACTAGAACAAAGCACTGTAGAGTAATGGAAGGTTCCCAATATGAAATGTTGTTGTTTTACTAACTTGTGTGACATCCTTACAGCCATACAAATACCCATTCTAACATCATTTTCGTATGTTAAATACACTAAAGAGTCCACACCAAATAGATACACAAGTTCTATTTTCATTAAATGCAACCATCTCACATTGGCTAGCATCAAAGACATAATCAAGTTTAAAAATCTACCATAAATGTTGGTTTTACTTTAAAAATTCAACCAAACCAAGAATTCGCAATTAACACAAACCAGCATTGAGGAAGGAAAGGTGTAAAAATTGTGTGCTTGCCTGTAGAAAGAATGACAGAGGAGGATAGAAAATAAGCCAACCAACCTTTTCAAAAATTTACCTCCTAGACATCTTGTACTTTGTCATTCATCACTCCCCACTGCAACTGCAAGAACACTTTTCCTTTGTCCTCCTGCAATGTTTCACAAAAGTACCTCAACCTTGACAATAAAATGAATAACAAAGTTGAAATATAAATCATACCTTGGATCCAAATCCTTTCATAGCTTAAGGCACCCACCATTAGGCTAACACCTTAAATTTAAATTCTAAACCTTAAATCCTATATCCTAAAGACCTAAGACCTAAACTCTAAACTGTAAAACCTAAACCCTCTAACCTAAAGCTTGAACCTTAATCCTAAATCCTATAACCTAAACCTTAAACTTTAATCCTAAACACTAAATCCTAAATCCTAATATCTAAACCATAAGCCTTAAACTATAAAACCTACACATTAAAACCTAAACTATAAAACTCTAAACCTTAAATCCTAAACTTAAAAATAAAACTCAACACTAAGTGCATCCGTTAAGGTATGCAATTATTTAAGAATCAATCACGCAAGACAAAAAATAGTTACCTTCACCCTGTCTCTATTAAAAGTAACACCTGAAAGCATAAGTTGTCTGACCGACATAATTTTCTATAGTCAAAGTTAAATTATGCAAATAATGCATGATTTTTTTAAATTAAATTATTCAAATAATGCAAATGATTGAGAGATCATACTCTTTGATTTCTATGATAATATAGAGTTTGTATACTTAGCAAATTTATTTTTACAGAAAATGAATTATGGGATGACATATTAAACAGAACAAACTGCAAATTATGATAGAAATATATAATTCGACACTCTAGATAAGAGAGACATCACATACCTTTAATATAGACATCACTTTAGTTGTGTTTTTAGATTTGTCATTGCTTACAACCCTAGTCCAACCTAAGTCTCCACAGATAACAAAGAACACATCGTTGACATCCATCTAGGCATTCTCTGTCCCAAAGAGCCAAGCAATTGCAAAACAAAGCACGAAACAATGAGTGAAAAAATAACATGAAAGATATAGCTTCCTTTATCGAGGGATGATCTCAATATCATTCGACAACACAAAATCGACATATATGAGCTAATATTCTAATTTTTAATTCTCAAGCTTAATTTATTCAAGCTAATTACATATATAAGCAAAACTTAGTAAATAAATAAGCTTCTTTTCTGTCAAATAGGAACAACGTTTTCCACAAAAGCACCAAAGTCATCCATTCTCATCATTAGTGGAGTTATTTTCTGCAACAAACTGTAGGAATAATAAACTAGTTAACATGTACAAGAATGTATGCACAATTATATCCTCTGTCTTAGGTTACAAAGAATTCAAAGAAGTCTTAAACAACCAATAAAATTTGCAAAGCAGTAATTTTTTTATATATAAATAAGCAGTAAATTATTTTGATTGAAGGGAATATCAAGAATCTAAAACCTTCGATAGTTGCAGGATTAACGCAACAAACAGTCAACGAAATCAGTAAAGCAACAACGTAAACAATCATTATCATATGGAATACAGTAAATTAAATTAGTAACTAATATCTAAGAAATTTTAATCGAGAATGGAAATGGCTTCAACAAAAAAGGAGATTCAAATAGATATGTTCAATATGAATAATAACAAAGCACTGTAGAGCAATGGAAAATTCTCGATATGAAATGTTGTTGTTTTACTAGCTTGTCTGACATCCATACAATCATATGAATACCCATTCTAATATCACATTCACATGTTAAATACATAAAAGGATCCACACCAAACAAATACACAAGTTCTATTTTCATTAAATGCAACCATCTCACAATGGCTAGCATCAAAGACATAATTTGTTCTAAAAATCTACCAGAAGTGTTTATTTGACTTCAAAAATTCGATCAAACCAAGAATTCGCAATTAACACAAACCTGCACTGAGGAAGGAAAGATGCAAAAACTACACGCTTTTCTACAAAAAGAACGATAGAGGAGGATCGAAAATAAGCTAACCAACCTTTTCAAAAATTAACCTCCTAAACATCTTGTGGTTTGTCACTCACCACTCCCCACTGCAATTGCAAGAACCCTTTTCCTTGCTCCTCCTGTAATGTTTAACAAAAGCAGCTTAGCCTTGACGATATAATGATAAACATAGCTGAATATAAATCATGCTTTGGATCCAAATCCTTTTAAAATGACTAGTTTAGGTTGAATGAATTTGGAATTTTGCTTTCCTTCCCTTTGTTTTTCTACACTCCTCCCTCTTAAAAGAGCTTTGTTTAATTATAGCCATATGAGAATATTTATAATTATATATATATATAAACTAAAATTTGATTTAATTGTATTAACTATATAAAATTTTTAATAAATAAATAATGACCTTATTTTTTATTTTAAGCGTGCAAAAATTTTATATAATTATTAACCAAAAAATATCATATTTTCCTCCTCTAATTTAATATATAATTTTACCTATTATATATATGTATTATAAATATATTTTTTACTATTATTTATTTATTATTATTAGAATCAAATCGAGCAAATATTTTCACCCCGAATCAATTTATTTAAACTCAATAAAATTAATTGATTGAATTCAAATATAATATTATATAAAATTAATTGATTGAATTCAAATATAATATTATACAATGATTGATTTAGAGATATCTTATATTTTAAATCTCTTGTGTTTAGTTATACTTTGAAATCAAATTTTAGGTCCCACTATCAATCCATCTTTGAATCTAGAACTCTTCATATGTTTTGTGGCCAAAGAATGTGGAGGGTAGATTAAGTGCCTTAAGTACCACTCATTCTATATAAATAAACATGATTTTTATATTGAAGATCATTCTTTCCTAAAATAATTAAAACTACAATAGAATTTGCCTCCCTAACCTATCTAATTCTACAAAGTCACAATCAAATCATAGAAAGGAACATTATTTACAAGCATGCATATATATGAGTATCATTACACAACCAAGGAAGTGGACATTCTCCACCTTCTCATGACTTCTAAAGCTTGATTAGGTCAATGTTATTTATATTAAATAAAAAATATTATCTATTATTATTTATAATTGTTTTATAGCAAAAAGTCAAAACGTTTGGAATTTTATAAAATTTAAATCTATTTTAAATTTTTATTAATTCAAAATTTGGATCAAAACTTAATAAGAATTGTATTGCTAACCCTACTAATTGCAACCATACATTTTCCTATTAGCATTAGGAATGGTCGGTCGTGTTTGGGGTGGCAGAATCCACTCCTGCTGAACACTCTTCAGGGAATCATGACGACCAACAAATGGGAAATGATTGAGTTGATGGTCCCTGACTCCATATCCACTTTTGGAGTTTGCTTTTACTTCAATTGCTCATTCCACAAAATCATGAATCCATCTTCACAAGATCTTCTGCTTTCCGACGCCAACCCCACCTACCTGCCTATGTATAATCTAGCTTTAAGCTTAAGTCTCTCTTCATCTCTATATATAATCACTCAAATTGCAACTTCTGTTAATGGTTTTCCTTTTCCGGGAAGCTTGGCTCCACTCACATTTCTCCTGCTAGCTTGTGATCCTGGAGGAAAAATAGGTTGGCATTGCTTAAGTGTACATTCATGTTTACATAGTTCAGAAAACCCTCTAAAAACTAAGAAGAAGGGTTGTCAGAAGCTTAAAGTTTTTGTCAATGTCACGTTACCAGAGCCTTACGCCATGCGAGGAGCTCAAGAAAAAAGACAGAGGAGTCAAGTCAAGTGACTTTAAATGCATAAATTTTCAAGTCAATGGCTAATTTGCCGCAGGTTCTACGCTAAGAAACAAATTCCTGAACGCAAAAAATTCATACGTGTATCCAAATCTGCTGCATCTTATTCTTTACGCTGTCTCTCGCAGCCATCAACAATCACATCACTCAATCGCTACCCTGTTCTTTCTGTACCACATGCATTTAAATTAGTTCCTGTAAGTTGATTTTAGGTAAGAATATGAGTGTGACACTCGAGGGCTCCGAGAATGTGAGTTTCGTGGTGGAAATGTCTCAGTTTGAACGAGTCAGTGAAGAGAACTTTCCTGGACCTTATCTTGCATGTGCTTTTCTGTGTTGTTTAGTTTGCATATAATTCAATGCAGCTATGCAAGTCTTCACATAAGGCCCAGTTGAAATTTTGTATTATTATATCCAATTTCAGTATAAATAGACCATCCAACCAGAAATTCCTTCATTGATTTCATTGTTTCTTCTTCTTTATCTATGGCAGAAACTTCTTGCTCCTCCTCTGTAAGCTCTGCTGTTACTAACTTCAAGTGGCATTTAGTGCGGGAGCAACTGGAATTCATCATCATGGCCATGGTCCATAGTGTAATGGAGTTCGTACTACTCGCCTTGGCATTAGTGTCCAAGGTAACTGGCCTGAACCCCACTTTCTGGCGGCCAACCTTCCCAGACGGCGGTGCCTATTGCCTGAGCTGGAGGCTAGCAGTGGAGGCAAATAACTTACGTGCATGGCGGACTGTCCCTCCTCAATGCTTGTTCTATGTCGAGAAATACATGACCGGAGGCCAGTACGAAAAAGACCTTAACTTGGTGATTGATCAAATAAGGACTTATGTGAACCAGATTGTTCCCTCCGACGACAGCTTGGACGCTTGGATCCTAGACATTGACGATACCTGCATCTCCAATGTCGGTTACTACAAAGAAAAGAAGTACGGGTAAGTATTGAATGGACTCCACAATTCCACATGCATGAAGATTCAATATCTTTACTTGTCTGTTCTTCTTGTCTGATTTGAACTGACATGCATGAAGATTCAATATCTTTCCTTGTATGTTCTTCTTACTCTGATACGAATCTACTCTCCTCCTCTGGTGGTGCAGGTGTGATCCATTCGACCCAGTTGGTTTCACGACATGGGCATTGAAAGGAGCTTGTCCAGCAATTCGTTCAGTGCTTGGACTGTTCAGAGACCTGATCGAAAGGGGTTTCAAAGTGATACTGGTCACCGGAAGAGATGAACAGACTCTTGGTCAGGCAACTCTAGATAATCTGCAAACTGAAGGTTTTGTTGGGTACGAACAACTGATTATGAGGACTGAAGTGTACAAAGGACGAAGTGCAGTGTTATTTAAATCTGAAATAAGAAAGAAACTAGTTGCAGAAGGTTACAGGATATGGGGCAACGTCGGTGACCAGTGGAGCGATCTCCAAGGCGAAGTTTCAGGGAACCGAACCTTTAAGCTTCCTAATCCCATGTATTATGTACCCTGACATGACCTGTAATACTCACTTCCGATCTAAAAGCTTAATAAAACTGAAGAATTTATTAGTCTAGGGTTTCAGGTTTACAATCTAACAAAGATTAGCGAAATATAAGGTAGAAGGTTTTGATCCGTTCAATTCTAAACGAACAAAAATGGCGGATTGGATTTCGCAACTAATCAACCTGATAAATTGTGGGATTCGTCATTAAGATCAGGGATTTGATTTGGAACAATCAAAGAACAAAAACGATGAATGATGGCGATGTATCAAAACAGATACAGCAGATGGTTAGATTCATCCGTCAGGAGGCGGAGGAGAAAGCCAACGAGATCTCTGTCTCCGCCGAGGAGGTCATTTTGATTATCTTCAACAGTTTTCTGCAATGGTTTATAGTTTTTTGTATGGATTTGGTGTTTCTTCAGCTTTTCTGAATCAAAAACATGAGAATAGTGAAAATTAAGTGCAGGAATTCAACATAGAGAAATTGCAAATACTTGAAGCAGAAAAGAAAAGGATCAAACAAGAAATCGAACGAAAGACCAAACAGGTTGAAGTTCGCAGGAAAATGTGAGTCTCTAAACTTTCTGGTCATTCTGAGCTGAGCACCGGAAGCTTTTAAATTCGTTAGGGTTTTGGTTAAAAATTTGGGAATTTAATGTGTAGAGAGTACTCGATGCAACTGAACGAATCCCGCATAAAGGTTCTTCAGGCTCAAGACGATGTGGTGAACGCCATGAAAGAATCTGCCACAGCTCAACTCCTTAAAATCTGTGAAGACAAAAACGCATACAAGAAGCTCCTCAAGCTCCTCATTGTTCAGGTACATTGTAACAGATAAGGTTTGCTGTCTCATAATCTCAGATATTGATCAGTTTCTGTGTTGATGATGATGTCGGTGATTTGTAGAGTTTGCTTAGGCTTAAGGAACCTGCGGTGTTGCTTCGGTGCAGAGAGGCGGATCGAAACCTGGTAGAGTCTGTTGTGGAAGAAGCAAAGAAAGAGTATGCTGACAAACTCAAAGTTCAACCTCCCAAGCTTTCCATTGACAAACAAGTTTATCTCCCACCAGCTCCATCTTCTTCCGATTCGCATGCTCCTTACTGGTAATTGGATAATTCCTTCCATTATCTACCTTCATCTGTACTTTCTAACCTCTTATTCTGGTAATTGTTGTGAAGCTCTGGGGGTGTAGTGTTGGCTTCACAGGACGGGAAGATAGTTTGCGAGAATACTTTGGATGCAAGACTGGATGTCCTTTTCAGACGGAAACTGCCAGAGGTATGGCTACTTTACCAACAGAACACCAGTTCAATTGTTCCATTTCTGTCTACTTGATACAATGTGGGATGCAAATCTAGATGTGTAGAGTCTAGGAATAAACATCAAAACAAAAAACAAGACAATTTACTAGGCTGCTAAAGGCAAAAACATTCAAGTTTCCTTGTACCTCTTTTGTCCGGAAACAGGGAAAGAAATTGTTCTCATGGAGATTTGTTCCTTGCTGCAGATCCGAAAACTCCTCCTTGGATCAGCAAGTAGTACAACGTGATGAGTCTGATACCATACTTTGGATCGAAAGTTGGATGCTTTATTGAGCTTGTTTGTTCATTTCTACATCTTACCATGTTGATGTTCTCAGATGATTTGAGTAGATGAATAATGGTAGACGATCGGTAGCTTCTCTTTCCAAATCTCCGGCACTTTGTATCACAAACATTGGCAACATTCATGCTAAACAGGTGCTTTTTAACTAAAAATTTTGTGGCTTTAGTTGAAATGTTGGATATACTTCTTCATCCACATTGATAGGAGTGCAGAACATCTTTGTTTTCATTTCCATTATCAAGAAAAGGATAGACTCGTGTATTCCAATTTATGATTTGCTAAACTAAACTAATAGAATCAATGTGGAACAAAGATAGCTCTAAATGCAGTGCCTTTGAGTCATGGCATAATGTTCAAATGCATAATATATCTCCAAAATCCTGAATCATGTACACTACCAGCTGCAAGTGGATAACTAAGCTAAGACACAGAATACCTTCGGCTCCTACCCTGTTTGTTTTCTGATCCCCGAGACTTTCGACCAGATTTTTGCCGTCTTGCCCCTGATGGAGCAGCAAAGATTCCAATCCTCCCGATCCCTTTGGAGATTGAGGTTAAGAATGTTTTCCCATTTGTTGATTTATCTCTCATCCCTTGCTTCATACATATTTGTTCCTTCTCCAACTCGCTCAACCTCACTCTCATCCTTGATATTTCAAGTTTAAGTTCCCGGTTTTCCCTCCGTAAAGAAGCATAATTATCGCGTGGGGACATAGCTGCACTTGGAACACCACTGCTTATCCTCTGTGACAGGTAACCATCTCCAGAACTTCCAGAAAATGCATTCTTCAGACGAAGCTGCTCAAAATAAAGAACTCTCACTGTCATTTGCACCGGCAGTCTATCATTTTGAGCAGCATGATTGCATGCTTCTTGAGATAACTTTTGGCAGTCTATGAACTTGCAAAGCTTTTTACATTCATGTTCAGTCATCACTGGATGGGCCTAGACAAGAAAAATGAGAAATGCAGGTTAATATAATGTCGACGACATGTAGACTAGGTTCAATACAAGTATAAAAAGCAAATTGTCAGATTTTTTGTAGCATTGAATCATTTGAGGATGATAGCAATACCTTCAGATATATGTCAACAGCTCTATAAAGCCCGTCATCAATCACCCGAGCATAGTCCGGTAGTATCTCAATCAAAGCGATGAATTTCTGCAAACTTAAATATGGATCAGGAGCAATTTCTGCAAGGTATGCATCAATAAGCCTTCCTACTTTCAACAAAGAGTCATGGCTTGGAGAACCAAGGACTTCAGATTCAGATCCGGAGTCTTCATTCTCCTCTTCCTCAACCCGCTGAAGGAAATTAATTAGTATCCGATGGACAGTATCAACATCAAACATCGAATCCCCACTCCTGACTGAAGAAATAAGAAGATCATCAAGTGTAACCATTTCTAGCCGAAAAGCAATTCTCCTTTCCATCTCAAGTCTACACACAACATCAGCTTCCAATATGATCGCCATCTTTAACATCCCAAAGAGAAAACTCAGTGGGATGGTACATGACTTCTCTGTTGGCATAAGACTCACGAGAGTCTCCACAACCATGCTCTGATAGTTTTCCTCCTTGGTAGGAGTTGACTTGTTCTTTGCTGGATTCCATATTTGACATTTCCCAATACCCTTGAGTGCTGTCTGAGCATAATGCATTAAAGAGACAACGATACTATCCAATCGGACACCTAACCTACCCATGGCACAAATAACTCTTTGATAATAGTCAATTCCTAGCACAGAGAGATCCTCAACCCACCATTCAATAGCACCACTTTTAAGTTCAGCAGAGTCAGCGTCGCATTCTAATCGAGACAAACCTGACACCAGCTGTTCTTCGCATGCATTGATGGCAATGGCCTCAATGCACCGGTCTGGAATTCCCACCTCCTCTGCTATCGAAGCAAGCATCTCGCAACTGGAAAGGACTTCCACAGACTTCACAAAACTTTGAACTACAATCTCATTCAGATAAGTCTCCGTGCGGCTAATAAGGTTCTCTTCCCGGTAGTCTTCACGCATCTCCAAGTACTCCGCAGCACAGCGCAGTTGAGCAACATTTGCAGTTGTGATCTCAAAGTTCATCCCGTAGCAGAATTTCATGGCAAGTTCAAACGTCTGCGGACCACCAGGTAAATTTTGTAGCTCAATTTTGGATAGATTCGAGTCTTTGGCATCCGCAACCATTTTCCGTATCTTTCCACTTCGGGAAACAAGTGGAAACTGAAGTAAACAAGGGGAATTAATTAGCTTTGAAACATTGCTCGAACATGTGCCGAGGCCCGTATCAATTGCATTACAGGCAGGGTAGAGTAAAAAGGTAATGAAACCAGCTCCCTACCTTGTGCAGCAGAAAAGACTCCCCATCCACCACTATTGTAATGTCGCCAGCAACATCCGAAAAGATACTACAGGCAATGAGGAAGATTTAATGAGGCCTTTTTACAAGTAAACAATCTAGCCAGGGTTATTACAGAAGTATCCATCGCATGAAGTATCAAATGAGAGAATGTAAATTAAGATTGAAATAGATATTCACAACGTTAACTATGCATATTTTATTCTATTTCACGATTTGGAAGTGAAAAGACATTAGCTTTTGGTTAATGAGCCTTGACACTCAAAAGAAAGAAACTTCATATTGCACTCGAACAGTCTGGGAATGATAAGTTATGATCCTCCACCTCATTATCATCATTGAAGTTTCATTATCTGATAAAGATGGCCTCTGAGGGATATGTTCCATTTGAGAAATCATTTAGATTCTTGATAGATTTATATCTCATGAAATCTCAACTCTTTAGACTAATCTGCCGTTCATTGTGGCTTATACTGTTCATTCACTCATCGAAATGGAAGTTTTAAACTCGAGCACTGTTTTATCAGAGAGCGTTGTGAAAGAAAAACCAAAAAAGGAAGCTTTAGTTTTTGACAAACGAATAGATTTTAGGTGTGTAAGAAAGAGCCAGAAGATACAATGCAGGGATGCTGATCAGACTGGTCCTAGTAAAGAAAATGGTTAGGAACAAGTGGAGATACAGATCTCTACTCCATTTTCTAATTGCAACCCAAATCAAGCAAAACCATGAAGCATACTTGTGCATTTACGTGAGGAGATGAAGAGATAAGACTACCGAGTTGTGAAGGGGTTGGAGAACTTGGGACTTGGAGAGCGCTTGGAGGAGGAAAGGAGGCTTTCAGACACCATATTTTCTCTTCTCCTTTTTCTTATTTCTTTCACTAAACAAAACAACCACAAGCCTGTCTTTCCTGAGAAAGAAAGAGAAAGAGAAGAGTGTGACAAAATAATGATGGGAGGGAATATAGCTTAACATTATGTAAATGGCCTTACGATGACCATTGATCTACTAAAGTGAGGCAGAAACAAACAGGGATTCCAACCAAGCTCGTTTTGTGTCTTTTGCGTTTAATACTTTGAAGTTTCTTTTGCGTTTGTGATTTCCGATAAAGAATGTTACTCTGCTATGTCACGCCATCCTGCCAGAAGGAAAAGAAAAGAAAAGCAAATTATTTACTGTTGAAGGACTTTGAAGATCGAGACCGGAAACTTTCCATCAAAGTAATGAACTTTACATCACAAGACACAGCACCTTCTTCTTCTTTCTTCTTCTTATGAAACCTCCAGTTATGCAATATTTTCTCAAACCATATGACGTCCAAGATGGGAAACCATCAGAATCTCGATTTCCATCTTCCACACGTAATGGGTCAATCTGAAAGCAAATAAAAATCGAGTCTTTGATCTCGTAGTTACGATAATGGATTCGCTAGCCTAGAACTTCGCTTTACAGTTAGTAGTTGCGTGGCAATATCGTTAATAAGGGGGGAAATTTGGATCACTCACCTCGTGTCGTAGAGTGTAAAAGTATGGTGAGTTGGTCAAATTTGTGGGATGTGAAGAAGAAGACTCTTTACTGATGTTGGGCACGGAACTCTATAAAGCCGCAATTATTAGAGACCAGAGCAGAGTCCACCAAAGTACATACTCACATTCCATAACCAAGGCCCCATCTTGTTCTTTTTCTTAATAATCATCTTCTTTTCCTTGGATCGAGCTGTTCAATGGTGTAGAAGAACGATAAGATGGTCATTATTCTTATTGTTGCTTCTTTTAATACTCAGATTTTGTTTTCCCAAAACAAGTCAGCTGAACATAACTCCTCCTCCTCCTCCTGTCATGTTCATGTACATATCGTTTCGGTCCTTGCTGCTGGCTATTATGCAACATTGGCATGGCAATGCCACCTTTTCCATAGGGTCCACAACTTCAGGGCACCTGTATTTATTGATTGTTAAATAGTTCTTTTCTGTTTAGTGGATTTAGTAAGCTGTCCTGTGATCGTCTTCTACTGCATTGAATTCTTCCCTGATTAGGAAATCTGACCCTGTTGAGCTACTTGGTGTATATAACATTCTGAAACCAACTTTTCCTGAGCAAAGTATACCAGCTCACCAGATGTATAGATTCTGAGCAGAAAATGCATGTCCAAGAGCTATTTTGTTTGAATTCTGTAAAAACTATCCCCCAGGATATGATTAAAAAAGAAGGGAACTTTAGGCAAAACTTTGGATAAAGATTATACAACCACGCATTATTTCATAAAAGAACGAAATCTAAGCAATTTTTTATCTTTCAACTTGACAAAATCGAAGTTATAATATTAAAATGCATTAGTTCTGGATTGATGTACAACTGCAGAATGCTTTGCCAATTAACTATGTCCTCTTCGTGATATAGGATTACATTTTCTTATACAACCGTAACATTCTATGATGTTAGCTTGATAATAGTGGGGAATTCAGGACATTTCATAAACTCTTCTTGGTGGGGTGCTGCGAAATTTAAAAAAACTTAGTAAAAAAAACAGGTAAGCCCAAGTTCAATGGGGGTGGACTAACGCGAGAACCTGAAAGCTCAAAGCCATAAGACACACAAACATAAACTTTCACAAGTCCAAAAGCCACCTCCAGACAACTGAGATGCCGATCCGCAGTGCCGTGGCTCCTCCTTTTCGGTAAGGCTTTGTCACATCCCAATTAGCGTATAAATCATCACTAAAGCTTTGTGATTTTTCTGTTTATCTTCATCTGGGGTTTACCAACTTTTAACCTTATTAAATCGGAATTTAAAGCTTTGGTTTTGGTTGAAAGTTTCTTCAGGATTTTGTAGGGAAAAAAAAAAAACACAAAGTGAATCCTTTGTATCTTTCCTATTCATTTTCTAAAGTAAGTTGTTTACTTTCATTTACAGATTCGCCGTTTTCCCATTTGATAGCCATTGTGGATCATCTTACAATCAGCCATCTCAGTTATTTCAAGAGGTATTTCTGAGTCTCCTTCTGTTTTCGTTTTATCTCCTGCTTTGTTTCTCTATGTTTGTAGGCTTGGTTACACTAGGCCACTCACTACTCTACCTAAGGAAGCTTCGTGTTGGACTATGGCTACTGTTGAATTTGTATCAAGAAGAGCTTCTGCAAAATGTCAAGTATGTGATTTTTTTTTCCTTCTTTTTTCAGTAACCAGAAAACTTGAGGTTTCCTCTGAGGCTGCTTTTGGGAAAATATAAAGATTTGGGTAATATGATTCAGGCATCTAGTAACACAGTAGTATAAAAGATATTGTGTTTCAACAGGTCTTTATAGTACTCATAGCTACTGCCCAATTGGAAGTTTGTTTCATGATATTAGGTTATTGAAGACAATCATAGGTTAGGCCGTAAACCATTTCGAAGTTACTGGAAATTCATCATTTGGAATTACCTGCAGTCTGGACTATTTATCTAATATGCCATTTAACTTTCTGATTAGTAAAATTTATATTGTTTGCTTGGTAGGCATTTCATACCCTTATGATCAGATATTGCCATTTTTGTGAGTGTTTGGGCCATAGATTTGTTGTTGTGATTGTTGGCCATAGATTTGTTGTCTGGAAATTGCATTACTGGCAAGCTTATCTGATTTATGACTTAAAACTATTATTGAGAGGTGTTTCTACACTTCTGTTGGTATTGCAGGCTTTTAAGGAACAATTCAACTCAAATGATTGATGAAACATCTTTCACTGCCCAGGAAGAGGAAGAGCCATGCTTGAAGAGTTTGTGCTTTAAGAAAAGGGTGAACCAAATGGAGTTGAGGATGTGTGATACGAGTTAAACTTCCACCTAGTAAGTGCACTAGAATTATAGTATAGTAGTATAGATATCGTTCCCATGAAGATTGATCGCTAATACTCAAAATCACACCTTTAACTACTATTCAAGCTGCCATGAAGTTATTAACTAACAATTAATAACTATCCAAAAATGCTTAAGGAACTAATTAATTCACAAAAAATGTACCAAAGTTTAACTTCCCTTTACCCCCTCTACCATGAAAAGCTTTAAACATATTTTCTTTACAAGAATTTTTGTAATTTCCTCTAATAAAGTCAGTCATATTTCAGGTTCTAACTAACTATTTAGACGAATTTCTAACATCAAACACCTAGTTTTTCAGGTCATGTAATTATTCAAAAACTATCCAGATGCGTTAAAAATCAGTAAAACTCATGTAATATTACCAACAAAATGATCTAAGAGCTCAATATTTCAAGTTGTCTTAATACTCCTAGTTATGCTTTATCAAGATCTAATAATCAATTCATCTAAGTATTCCATACATATATCAATTAAAGGTCTGTGTTTCAGGTCGCTTTAATGGATAACTTGCATAAAATCAAAGAAGAATTAAAAACACAATAAAGCATAAATTCCTGTATCAAAAGATAAAAATTAAACAATCAATGATAGAATAGGGTTTGATTCAGCCTCCCTTTGGCACTAAAAAGATATTAAGCTAACCTGTTTGTAAACAAAAACACAACTAGTAATAAATTCAAAAAAACATGATGGAAATAATATAACAAAAAACCCGACATTAGGACAATCCCCTCGTCCCAACCTTTTCTCTTGAGTGCAGGTTGTGTAGATTGTGTTGGGTTTGTCCTCTGATATGTGGCAGCCCCTTTTTATACCAAAAAATTCATAATATCCTTACCCTTTAGGAAGATTTTTCTTGATTTAAAAGACTTTTGTATGACCATATCTCTTCGATCCTTCATATTTTAGTTCCAAAATTCTTAAATTTTAGCAAGACTTCTGCAAAATAATATAGAGCTAATTAAGCAACAAATTAGAAGACCAAATTAACAAAATAGGCACAAAGTCATGCATGAACACCAGGCTCCTACAACTATATCTCAGTTTAAATTGCCAATAGAAGTCTTTTAGAAAAGTTCAAAGACGATGACATAAGACCAGCCACCGTGAATTGTCAGGCTCCATAATTTGCAGGTGAAACCATGTAGAACAATATAAGAATTTATTACAGAACGTGGTCTTAAGTGTCAACTTCATTCCAGAAACTTCCCATACACTTATTGTCTTTAGGTAATATTTATTCTGGACGCTGTTAATAAGAGTGTACTTGGTGTCTTTCAGTTGATTCTGTTAGTTGAACATATTACAATGTGCATGAAAACCATAGACTTTTGCCAGATTATGGTAAGAACGAACCTAATCCATTGCTAGTCTCTGCAGTTCTGTGTCCGCCAAATAAAGTGGTGCTTTTCGACTGGATTGGACCTGGGAGGCGATAGCTAATAGTTGAACAGTAAGTGATATTTACCCATTTGAGCTTGGCATGTAGTGGCACTAAAATACAACTCATATTGTGCTTTGGGGCCATCTTTTGGAACCTGGTGTAATGAACTATGTAGGGACATAGAGTGGTCTTGGATTTTATATAATGAGCTCCAGTATTGAAAGCACCACTCATGCATCATATATGAGAGTTTGCAGAACATCTCATGATTGGATTTAATATAGGTCCAAGGATTCAACAAGATTCTAATTAAAAAGATTAACTCGGCAAGACGAAGGGATATTGGCAATGTAACACTTTGCAGATAGTCAGGTATGAATGACATGTAAACAACACTAGTATTGACTTGTAGCGGATCTGAGTCTATGAAGATGATGGTTTTGGAGTTTTACATTAACCTGGTCTATGACTTTTTTTCTTTGCAGTGAAGGAGTTCTAACGGAATTTAGGTTTCTAACTTGAACCAGAGAGCATTATAGCCATGTTTTGGTTCCCAAAGTACCAGACATGTCTTGAGTAGGATCACTGGATCAGTATTACTTGAACCAAAGTTTCATCCTTCAAATCCAAATTGGATATAGGAACTGTGGAGGAATTTGCTTGTGGGTGTACACTGATCATTAATGTATTTCTTATAAACTTCTTGTTTTACTGCTAGCTAGGCTCTTGTGGTCCTCGATGGAAATGGTTTCATATCGATCTCTACTACGCTTGCAATTTTTTCTGCTGTCTAAATTTTCAGGAAACTAGTTCTTCAATTTCCAGGTGACAAGTAAATGAGCGTGAACGTCCTTAACCTGACCAAACACCAGTTCTATGCTTTTAGG
>JANVCQ010000005.1:1534886-1547489 GCA_025531925.1 Erythroxylum plowmanianum
AAAATTAGGCAAAACAACAGCTAAAGAACAGAGTAAGAAAACAGAAGAAGAGAGAGTGTGAGGAAAAACCTATCAACATCTGGGTTGGTTCTAATTTGGGGTGAAGCGGCTCTTGCAGGTGAGAAATTGGGATTATACAAACCTGACATACCTATCTCTGCAAAAAGAAAAAGGTTGAATTTTGTTTGAAAAGAAAAGAAAAGAAACGGAAGAGGAAGGGCGAGGGCTTTAGTTGTAGTAATAGTAGAAGAAGAAGAAGGGCAAAGGAGGAAGACAAATCTCATTTCCAATCTAATCTGCTAAATTTTAATTAGTAATAATGAAATTAGAAGGGTATATTTATTATTATTATTACAAATTACGGAAAAAGGAAGGAAGAGCAGTGCCAAGTGTGGACTGCGAGCACGTGTTAAGCATGCACTTACATGTTATCATTCATGCATACATACTTAACCTCTTGTTAGTATAGTCTCATTTTATCTCAATTATTTATTTATGTGACATATTTTTAGTTTCAACTCTGTTTTATTTTATTTTAATCATTTATTTATGTGGAATAATAGGATAGAGAATCACGTCCTCCTAGATTCTTTTTTTCTTTTTTAATTTAATTTTAAACTTGATAAATTAAATTTAATTTATTTATTTTTAAAAATATATAATTATATTATTTGACTTATAATATATAAAATAATTAAAATCCATGCATGCTGTACATTCGGTGTTTCTCTTACTCTCCTGGTTTAGTTCAGTACTTGCTGTCTGAACGAATATGCATCAGTAAGTCAATTTTATAACGAACTAATGTAACAACTACCAACTGAATTGGAGATTAGAAGCAGATCTTCAAGTTCAGGGTATGTAGGATGATCTTCAGCTGAACAGAAGACTATCCATTTTTTGGAGCATTCAACCTGTGAGATTTCTGACGGTCATACCGACGGCTAGGAGCGTTCAACCTGCGATGTTTTTACTTTTTTGTTACTCACAAGATATTTTAGGAGGGTCTCAATTATGAGAAGATATTTCTATATTTAGATTAATTTCCGCTTAAATTAGGTAGGTCTCTTGTAGGAGATAAAATTTTAACCCCAAATTTTAAACGGTTACATATATAAAGACAATTCGAGCCCACAACCTCACTTAAGTCACGAAAACTTCTTACTAATTCACGTGCATAATGAGGATGACCTGTGACGCTGTTAACGTAAGAATGAACTACTAGGTTTAAAAAAAAAGGATAGTGGGCCGGGAATATTGGATATGGGACATGATTGGGCCTGAGAAAAAGATGATGCGGAACAGAGTAAATTGCAGATGAAAGAATAAACTTCAATCGAACTCCATAGAAGAAACCAGAAGAAGGAGGAGAAGAAGAAGAAGAAGAAGAAGCAGGAGATGTCGTGGATATGGTTGGAAGCAGCTCTACCTCTGGGAATAATAGCAGGAATGCTGTGTGTGATGGGTAACGCTCAGTACTACATCCACAAGAGTGCTCATGGCCGGGTTCGTATCTCGTTCTCTCACTTTACTTCTGCTTCAATCATGATCGGATGTTCTTTGTTTCTTGTCTGTTTCTGATATGCTTATAAGCTAAAGATCGTTTCTTTTTGGTTTTGATTTTTGATAGCCTAAGCACGTCGGTCATGATACGTGGGACGTTGCTTTGGAGAGAAGAGACAAGAAGCTCATGGAAAATCTCTCCTCCAATTGACCCACTTCCCCTTTTCTCCGTCTGGTAAATGTCCTTCCGATTCTGGTTCTATGTTTTTGTTCTGCTCCTCTTTTTCGTTTTTCTTCTACCGATTTTGCTTTAATTTTTGGTGGTTAGGGTTTCCCATTTTTCTTTATCGCTTTCTTTAAAAAAATAAAATCTTTCCATCTTTGGATTGGATTTCTCTCGTAGATTCATTTTTTTATAGTATCTCAAAACAATTCGAGCATTCTCCATCATAAAGAAACCCTATCAATGGTCAGCTTATCAAGTAGAGAGCATATGGAGTGAGAAAATTTTGAGTGGTTCAGCTTACCAAGAACCAGTTTTGTGATTGTATCTTATTCAAGTTGTTAGACAAAACTGAAATTGCCTTTAGGTTATTGGATCCAGCTGATTACTGATATCGTGCTTCTACCTCCAATGTCAAGCATACTGACTGGACCTTCCTCCTGTTTCTATTTTCCTTCTTTGTTATAATGATGATGGGTTCCTGTCTCAATGCTTAACTATGGGATCCGTATTACGTTCATGCAGGAAACTTTTCCTGAAGACAAAATAAATTGCTCATCTGATGTTCTTGGCAAGCTACAGAAGACAGCATTCATCTGCTTCACTTTATGTTTCCTTTTGCTTGTGAATTTTATAAACCTTTACTCTTAAATCCTACATTGCTGGATCCTTATTAATTGAAGTTGTCTGCTATTCACAAGATTGCGTGCTAGGATTCTACTGGATTTGATGATCTATCTCGCATTTGCTCTGCCTGAGCTTTTTATTGGTGATGCCTATTCATTCAGACAGCATCATTACTTAGGTTCTTAGTCGACTACCAATGAAATGCGTATTCCTGTACTTGTCCAGGTTTACACTGCTATTATGTTTTTTTTTTCTACACAATGCTTAGTATATGCGATTTAGGGGATGGGATCTTTATAACAAAACAAAGGGAGACGTATAACAATCATAGATTTTGAGATACTGTTTCCATCTTCAGATCTTTGAGTTCGTAGCCCTTCGATCTCTCAACAAGAGACGGTGATTTGCAAGTGCTTGAACCAGAAAATTGTGTGTGATTTTATGATAAGCTTTTGTTTTGGACAAGGCAATTGCACTATTTCAGCTTATTGGTGGCCACGGAATTGTGCTACTATTTATGTAGCACATTTTTAGTTATTCGAACCTGAGGAGGGTAAGCAGCAAAGCTTTTAGTGGTTGAGTCTCTGGCCTAAGGCCATTGCTGGCACTCTGCATCCTTTTAGTTCCATTCTTGCCAATGATGGATAGTAGTCCCTGTGCTTACTGAACCCTAAAGCTGCATTGTGATGGAGAATAGGCCTGAAGGTGATCGGAATTGTTTTTGGTGCGATTTGAAGTTGTTTGGTTAAAACTAACTTTTATCAGGTAAAACTGGAACTAGGTTTTTGAAGGCGATTTCTGGGTTATTGGCTGGGAATTGGATTATGGAAAATATGGGGATCTTGTAGAACTTTTTGTGAACTACGATTTAGGCTTAAGAATTAGTTAAATCGGATAAGGGACGGGCAAGTTAGGCTGGGTTTTCTGCAGACTTGTCTGGCTGGGTAGTTGAGTGGCAATGGTTGAGAGTAACTGGCGTTTTTGGTCAGGCTGGAATGCGAACTGGGTAAAATGGTTAACAGATAAATTTTAGGTCTGGATGTGTAGAACAAAATTATTTTTGGAAGTTTTTTGGTTTGGAGAACAGGTAAAAAGATAAATAGGATTTCGTGACTGAAACTTGAACTGGGCGATATAATGAGAATGGTTGAGAAAATGGATGTTTTTGATCAGGATAGGATTCGAAGTGGGTAAAATTTCATTTAGGAGATTTTTAGTTCAGGATGTGACCGATAGAGCAACTTTTGAATCACCTTGATCGCACAATTACACAAAGTTATAAAATTAGATTATTTTCGGAGAAACAATCAAGCCTTTGACATATGATCTGCCAATTTTGAGAGAGAAATTTCACAAATTTTCATAAACTTTTTCTGGATCATTCAACATTCAAAATAGGAAAGAAATAAACTAAAATAGGAAAGTTTGGACAGTCACATAACTAGGCTTCTCATCTTCCTAAATTGATGATATTAAGACAATTAAAATAAGAAAATAAACACATATTGAATGTCTCAACCTGAAACGAAAAGGTAAATAAAATAACTTAAAATGAATCAAATATAGTCTTAAACTGGGCTAAAACATTAATCTGGATTATTGTTAAAATAGAAATTAAAACCGAACCAAGTTGAGGCTTCACTTCTGGCCGAACTTTCTATCACACCTAAGCTCCAAGTTAAGCTTCAGGAATTGCATCTTGGACTTCATAAATTAGGACCTTAAAGTCCCCAAAAGGTTTTGAATAAGGTCTGATATTTTAGGAACAGGTTTATCCCAATTATCTCTTTATAAACCTGATCATCCAAATCAAGTGAAGCTTCTGGAATTTCTGGACCATTTTCTTCAATTAATCCCAAGGCTTGTAGTTCTTGAATTGCTAGTCTTGATGGCCCTCCATCACATTGCTTGCTTGGAGTTTTAATCATTTAAGAGTTAGTTTTTTAGAGAATCAATTATGAATGTTATTTACTTGTAAAAAAAAAAAAAATTCTGAGCTTGAGGTTTAGCTCATTGATTTTGGGTTGGTCTGGTCAGGATCCAAATTCAATAGGCCGAGTTCAGTCAAATTGAATCTGGTCAGTTTTTACTTTTAAGCCTGATTAAGTTTGGGATAATTTGTTGAAAGATTGTAAGTGGAAGTACAAGAACAAAACTCTTACTTGGTCGAAAAGGATAAAAATTCTGGTAGAAAGTTTGTTATTTGATAATGACATAGGAATCTCCCAGACTTTCCCTCGTTCTTCCTAATTACCATACTGATAATGACATGGGAATCTATCTGACGTCCCTCATTCTTCCTAATTACTATCTGTCGAGGACAATGACAACAATGGAACTAAATAATACAGTTGAACCGGACTCAACTGTGTAAGCAAGATTGAAAGCTAAAATTACTATTTGTGTATTGAATGATTTAAGAAATAAAGATTGGGAGAACCTCTAAAAATAAAATCTTCATGCATAGTAGAGATGATCTGATAATGGATTGGTTGAGCTCGTCCTCAAGGCTTGAGTCTGAATCCAAGCAACACTGGCAGGTCCTGACTTGACCATGATCGGATTTGGAATATAATTGAAGAGAAGGAATGAAAACAGTGTGTGTGATAAAGTTGATAAAATAGTTTGTTGGGCAAGCATAGCTTTTTATCTTTCCCAATCATATGGTTGAATTATAGAGAACAAAGAATAGGTTACCATACTATACACTCTTACAATATTCTTTATTTTGCAATCACAAGCGGTTGTGTACTATCAGACCTCTTCAAACCCCGCTTTATTGTGAAACTTTGGACTGAGATGTTAATAATTGTAATCACAAGAAAAGACATTCTTTTTTCATTATGCTTAGGTTACATAATAATGGTGAAAGTGAAGACATTCTTCGTTGGGCTAAAGACAAAGTAGAGCATTACAAACAGAAACAAAACCAAGATATGACAAAAGTTCGGGCGGCTCATAGTAAAAAATATATATTGTAACAAAGCTCTTCCTAACATGTGAGTGCATATTCAGACATTCCCATATAGCTGTGCAAAATTAAATGCAGTTGCAGTCTCACCTGTCATTTTCATGCACCAGAAGCAGTAGGTTTGGGGATTTCAAGCCTTTCATTACGTAAACATACATTTCTCATCCAACTTGTCCTAAACGGCTAAACCTCCTCGGTTCCATCTTCTGTTTTGGAAAACAATCACAGAAGTACTTCAACCATGGCTGGTGCTGGTATCCAATTAAACTTGCAGTTGCATAGATTCACACAACAAAAGTTTTCAATAACAATTGGAGAGAAAGGGAAGAGAGTCTTAACTCTTTAGATTGCAAACAGATTCCTACAGAGTTTTCAATAAAGATAAAAAGCAAAACTTTCAATTCTCAAGAAATCATCCTAAAAACCAAAGCAAGTCTCTTACATTTATTCTTCTTTCTTTTGGTTGCTTTGTCAGGCTGTCACGAAATGAAGATCCTGAGATCAAGACCAAAGGCCAACTAGCAGAATGAAATAGATGAAAGGGAAGAAATGAGGTTGTTGCTGGCTAGAACCTTCATACGACTAATCTCATCCTTGTTCGCACAAATAAATAGACTGCCCAAATTCATCAAGAGCTTGCATCTCAAAGTACCACAAAAAACAATGAAGAGAGGGAAGGCAGCACAAAGCGTTTTATTCCTTGCCATTGCGTAAACTAAATTCGCCATATGTAGAATTCACTTGCTAAATGCAGACTTCAATGAATCATAATGCGTGGAAGATCTGTGAGCCATAACAGATTTACACAAGAATCCTATGTTACCCACACTACATCCAAGCGAGCCTACCAAGACCAAACAAGACAAATTGACAGAGACCCACCACCAAAAAACAGGTGTGATTAGAAGAATTCTGAATACACAAATTGAACTTGAATAATAAGAATGACTCTGGGATGGCAGGGAGTGCTAGCTTGTACAAGTCGTTAAGATTAAGGCACATATTCGGTTTCAATCGTCGGTTGAGTCCGTGTTACTGTAGCTGCTGGTGCTTTTGTTTCCCCAACTGATGCCATATGGAGTGCTTCTCCTACGTCTGCAGCCCTCTCCATCTGTTGCATTTTTTTCCTCTGCTTTAACTTCTGTGCCAAAATCACTAAGAATGACAAAAGCACCAGCAACAGCAATCCACCCAACACAGACCCAACAATAATCCACACCTTGGACTTGTTCTTCTTTTTCCCTGGAGCAGATGGTGGTGGAGGGGAGGGTGGAACTGAAACAGACTCCACAACTATAGAGAAATGTCCTTGTTTTAAAGTTGAACACACATTGCCTGTGGCATTACTGAAACTCACTAAACCTTGTAAATCAAACATCACACACTTGAGAACAGACCCGACTGGAGCTGATTTCACATCTGAAAAACTGATGTTTATGGGACCTTTAGATGCTCTAATGTCCAATTCCGGTAAATGAGTAGCGGTTAAGTTTGAAGCACTGTAAGCAAGAAGGCCAAGCACAGGAGCCAGGTAAGTATGATTAGGCAGGCGGTAATATGTGACAGACCAATTTCCCAAATTCTGATAGACCAAAACAAGCCTCTTTACATAGGGGTGAACAACAACTCCAGGAGGGATCTGAAACTCTTTGTACATACGAACACCTCTTTTTTTCAAGCTTCCATTTCTTAGCCTCAGTGCCGTAATTTGAATACCACTCAAATTGGAAGGAACATGTGCATCGTAAGGAATGCCAGTCTTGGGACGAACAAGAGCTCTGTAAGCATAGTCTTGGAGGAGAGCATCAAGGTCATTAGCTGATTGAGCAAAGAGACACGGGAACCATGTGAGAATAAGAGGAAGAAGAAGAAGCATTACAAAGGGGCCCATCAAAACTGCTTGTTGAGCTCAGGACAAACAATGCCAGTGGATTCTCCTTGTAGAAAACCCCACCCAACAGCAGAAACACCAACAAGCTTAAAAAGGAAGCGTTTTGTCTGAAGAGTAGCTGAGATCCGAATGTTGTACTAGGGATACGGAGTGGGTTTCAGACATGGTACTGGTAGCACCCTATATGTTGTAACAGACACGAATTGAGCTGGAACAACGGGTAACTGTAGGAAAAGGGGAAAACAGATTCGGTCCTTGAGTAGAGACTAGAGAGGATAAAGCAGGCTGCTTTGAAGGTCCCCCAACCGTTGAAATCCACCCCTTTCCCTTTCTTTATCTCTCACTTTTCTTGTTTTGTCTTTTTGGAATTTCTTGTAAAAGAAGCTCTAACTCGTGGGAACTTACCAGAAATCCCCAAGCTAATTAAACTGGAACAAACAACCCAAATAATGAAGATTTATATGAAACAAAAGATCAAATCATATAATTTAAGAAAACAGCAGATTAAATTTATGAAAGAAAGGTGGACGAGGCAATGCAGACGGATAATTGATTTAAATACCTGAATTTGGAACGCAGATTGAGGCAAAGATGGAAAAGAAAACCCTCCAAAACCCACCCAACCCACCACCAACCAAATATCTATCTCTGGTATACCAATGCAAGGAGAAAACCCAACTCAACACAACACAAGAATGTCGATAAGATTTGGGGGTTTTTGAAGAACAAGGGGAGTTGCAATGTCACACCTATTACGCACCCAAACCACACCGACGAGAGCTTGTAAGAAGCAGAAAGTGAAAAAAGATCACATTTTGAGGATGGAAACGTGAAATTTGTGGGAAAGCGATCGAATTTCCAATTTCCAAACCCAGCTAGAGGAAAGGGCAAGAAAAAAGAAGAGTAAAAACAGTGGCGAACTGACAATAGGAAGCAGAGACAGGTACGTTTGAAAGTGAAAGTTGAGGAATTAGGAAAGCGAAAGAGAATGCATAATGATAATTTAGGTTAGAGGAGAAGAAGGACCTCCGAGCTGAACTGAACTGAATCACACGACGGAGCTAGCCACCACCACCACACTGCTCTACTTCTTCTTCTTCTTCTCCGATCCCAACCCCAGCTAAGCCCCCCACCTAGTTCACAGCTATCACTCACTCCCTTCTTCTTTTTAACTTAAAATTAAAAAAATGAAAAGTATTATTTATTTTTATAAATGAAAATCGGGTAGTTAGAAACATGCAAGGCGGCAACCATTTGCGCTGAATTTTAGATAACACAGTATTAATATTAAACACACGAATTTAATTAATGTTTAATAATTATTAAAATTTTAATCTAATTATATTATAATTTAAATTGATTAAACTAAATTTAAATTATTAATTTAGTGAAGTGGTCCAAACCGTTGTCAGACTGGATCAAACTCAATACCGATGGATCAGTTCCACAAGGCTCTTTCTCTGCTTCAGCTGGGGGCTTACTTCGAAACTAGAGCAACCAGTGGTGTAGGAAGTTTCTGCAGCACATCAATAGGGTATTTCCACTTGGGGCAGAGCTCTGGAGTATCCGTTCGGGGCTCCAATTGGCTTAGTTGTTAGGTTACCGCCGTGTCATTCTCAAAGTGAGCTCTTTAGAAGTAATTAATATTCTCTCCATTTCTAGTACAGTGAATTCTGTAAATTTTGTTTTGTTGACAGGCATCCGGGCACTACTCCAACAAAATTGGGAGATCATAATTTAACACGTGCTTCGAGAAGAAAACTAATGTGCAAACTTCCTAGTGGCTCTTGTTGTCCTTACAGACCCAGGGATACACTACCTACAGGAGCCACCGATATCGATCATGAAGCTCATCCACCGAGATCAACACGGAGCCACGTACCACAGATCATTGCATTAGCTTTCCATTTGTGTTTTTAGTTTTGATCCTTTGTATAAAAAAAAAATAGAAATCTCAATTATTAATTAGATATCTAAGAAACAATAATTAGGGACAAGAGAAGGACAATATGTCCACTCACTGATTTGTCTTTTTTAATTATATAAATAATTATTTATTTATGCTTGATGATTTTTGGTTGGAGTTGGGAGTAATATTGTACCGAAGAGAAGGACTAGTGCGGAACACGACACTGATAGTCTAATACAAATTGTCGGTTTGGTTCTATGTCTTTCGGATTTTGTGTAACAGTAATAAGCTTCACTCGTTGAGTATGGTATGATTGATCGGAGTAAACTGTGATAAAGAAAGAGAGAGAATGGTCAAATTTGCCCAGCTCACCCAAATCTGGCCCTGTTACCATATAAAATTTATAAATGATTGACGGTGTAATGGTCCACACGTGACATGAGAGTAAGTTACGTAGGAAAGGAAAGCGTCCTACCGTATCCAAGTGGCAAAAACCAAGCAATATGGATTAATTAGTTTCATTACCGTTAAAACTTACTCTTTGGATCCACAACACAGCAAACCTTCATGTGATCCCTACTCCCTTTTTAAATCCTCTTTAACTCATTCTTCCTCTCCCACCTCTCTGAAAAAAATACCCCACCTTTAATTTCAGAGTTTCCCCTTAAGAAAACAGACCCAATAGAAGGAGTCTATATTATATTTTCAGTCCTTCGATGGAGGTTGAAGGGAAACTAATGGTGGCATCTACCCTAGAAATTCTACAGGAAGGACTTAGAACGTGGGAGTCTATCCTAGTTGGCTTTTTCATGGACAAAAGACCTACATTTCCAGTTATACAAGCTTGGTCTCAGAGAAATTGGAAAGGAAGAGGTTTAATAAAGGTAATGCTCACTGAAAAGGATAACGTTATCTTCACTTTTTCTTCAAAATCAGAAGCACAAAAAATAATTAAAGAAGATTCACGACACATTTCACAACTTCCCCTATTTCTTCAAAGTTGGCATCTGGAAATGGAACTAGAAAAAAAACAGAAGGAAAAACATTCGCTTATGGGTAAATATTCACAACATTCCTCTAGAATATTGGACTACCAAAGGCTTGAGTATGCTAGCTAATTATTTGGAAAAACCTATATGTATGGATGAGAACACAGTATTGAGGAAAAGGGTTGGGTTTGCCAGATTGTGTGTGAGTATGGATATTTCCAAAGAAATGAAGGATTGTTTTCCTATATTAAGGTTGACAAATGAGCATTCTCTTAGAGATGATAGAATTATAGTTACATACTAATGGAAACCATTGCTTAAAGCTCAAGGTAAAGAATGGAAACTTACTGGAAAAATCTTCACTAGAGGAGACTATTGGGAGATGATGGGTGTAGAAAAGTGTGATTCGAAAGGAAAGAAAAAGGAGGAGACGGATGAACAGGTTGCTAGAAACTTTAAACCAAGTCAGTTGGAAAAAAGTTTCTCTTAAAATTGGGGGAAACAATCAAGAAAAAAATTGTCTAGATTCAGACAAAAAGAAGGATCATATTTGATTGACCAAAATAACGCTCAAATGAATAAAGAGGTGAATGGACTGGAAACTTATGATACAAATCAAGAAGAAGAAGTCTCTAATCCCCAACATGATGAACATGGCCTTCAAAAGGTTGAACTACTGAATGGAGGAATTCAAGAGGAGCATTTTGAACAAGTGACTTATAGGAAAAGTAACAGGAGCTGTAGGAAAGGCTCTAAAGGTAAGAGCAATCTCCTATGACTGTGATAATATGAAATGTACGTGAAATAAATAACCCTTCTAAGCTTAAAGCTATAAGGGATTTTGTCATGAAGGAGAAGCTTCAGGTTTTTGGTCTTTTGGAAACTAAAATTAGGGAAATAAATATGAACAAGCTATGCTGTTTGGGTAGGAAATGACAGTTATTATCAAACCACCAAAGCCATACATACGGTAGGATTATTATAGCTTATGATGGTGATTCAGTGGAGGTGAGAGCTCTCGAAACAAATCAACAGTTTATTCACACTAAGATCTACTTTAAGATGGAAAGCTCTAGTGTTTTAGCTACCTTTGTATATGGTCTTAACCTTGAATTTCAAAGGACTGAACTTTGGAATTCTATCAGACGGTTAAAGGCCTCTACAAATTCTCCATGGTTAGTGTGTGGTGATTTTAACACCACACTATTCAAATCTAAAATAGAAGGTAATTGCAAATTACACAATTATTCTTCAGATATGTATGATTGTATGCAGGAGGTGGAACTTACAGATCTGAAATCCGAAGGCCACATATTCACATGGCCTAACAAAAAAGGTTCTACTTGGCATATCAGGAAAAAGTTGGATAGGGTTTTGATAAATGTGGATTGGCTTAATTCCTTCTCAGGAAGTACAACAAATTTTCTAAACTCTGGCATTTCTGACCATACTCCTATAAAGATTGACAATTTGTTCAATTATGTCAGAATCTTTCATCCTTTCAGATTTAACAATTTCTTGGCAATTATAGATAGTTTTCACGAGGCTATATTGAAGGGGATATAGTATGATTGTTTTGGGACAAAATAGTACATTTGCCTCCAAAAGCCTAAGGCTATCAAGCAAGAACTGAAATCTCTCAATTCTAAAAGAGGACAAAATCTATCGAAGGAAATTGATAAGGCTAGAGATAAATTACCAGCTATCCAAACATCATTAGTAGACAATCCTACAGATGTTTCACTAACTTCAACTGAAAAGGAAGGTCTAAAGGAATACTTGCAACTGGTGGATAACCAAAGCTCACTATTGAAGCAAAGATCTAGAGTTAACTGGCTAAATGATGAGGGACAGATGTACTAAATTCTTCTTTAACTCAGTGCAAGCTAGGAAGAATGTAAACAAAACCACCTCTATTACAACTGAAGATGGAGAGGTTGTGGCTGGACAAGAAGGATTAGCTAAGGAAGCAATCTTTTTTTACAAGAAACTTCTAGACACAATAGATTCCTCTCCTGACTTAGGAGATGACCTTAGGAAGTTTGTCACAACAAGAATTCTTGAACATATGGTTTCCTTATTAATTAAGCCTATAACAAACCAAGAAATAGAGAGGGTGGTGATTGATATGAATGGTTATAAAGCATCGGGCCCTGATAGTTTGAATGGTTTTTCTATCAAAAAACTTGGAGGGGATTAGTAAAGGAGGCAATATATGAGTTTTTCCAAAAAGGGGTAATGCTATAGGAGATTAACAAGACTTTTCTCTGTTTAATCCCTAAAAACTAAAATCCATCCTATTGGGATGAATTCATACCTATTTCTTGCACAAACTTTCTCTATAAGATCTTGGCAAACAGGCTGAAGGAAGCTCTGCAGTGTAACATCCCGTTACTGTTAGTAAGGGTATTTCGGTAAATTGGGACGGACTGATAGGTTTCATTGCATTCACTGATTGAGCATGTCACTGGCCTCTAATTATAGAGGAAC
>JANVCQ010000005.1:1550027-1617104 GCA_025531925.1 Erythroxylum plowmanianum
GAGACGGATGAACAGGTTGCTAGAAACTTTAAACCAAGTCAGTTGGAAAAAAGTTTCTCTTAAAATTGGGGGAAACAGTCAAGAAAAAAATTGTCTAGATTCAGACAAAAAAGAAGGATCATATTTGATTGACCAAAATAATGCTCAAATGGATAAGGAGATGAATGGAATGGAAACTTATGATACAAATCAAGAAGAAGAAGTCTCTAATCCCCAACATAATGAACATGGCCTTCAAAAGGTTGAACTACCGAATGGAGGAATTCAAGAGGAGCATTTTGAGCAAGTGACTTCTAGGAAAAGTAACAGGAGCTGTAGGAAAGGCTCTAAAGGTAAGAGCAATCTCTTATGACAGTGATAATATGAAATGTACGTGGAATAAATAACCCTTCCAAGCTTAATGCTATAAGGGATTTTGTCATGAAGGAGAAGTTTTAGGTTTTTGGTCTTTTGGAAACTAAAATTAGGGAAATAAATCTGAACAAGCTATGCTGTTTGGGTAGGAAATGACAGTTATTATCAAACCACCAAAGCCATACCTACGGTAAGATTATTATAGCTTATGATGGTGATTCAGTGGGGGTGAGAGCTCTCGAAACAAATCAGCAGTTTATTCACATTAAGATCTACTTCAAGATAGAAAACTCTAGTGTTTTAGCTACCTTTATATATGGTCTTAACCTTGAATTTCAAAGGACTGAACTTTGGAATTCTATCGGATGGTTAAAGGCCTCGACAAATTCTTCATGGTTAGTGTGTGGTGATTTTAACACCACACTATTCAAATCTAAAACAGAAGGTAATTGTAACTTACACAATTATTCTTCAGATATATATGATTGTATGCAGGAGGTGGAACTTACAAATCTGAAATCCGAAAGCCACAAATTCACATGGTCTAACAAAAAAAGTTCTACTTGGCATATCAGGAAAAAGTTGGATAGGGCTTTGGTAAATGTGGATTGACTTAATTCCTTCTTAGGAATTACAACAAATTTTCTAAACTCTAGCATTTCTGACCATACTCCTATAAAGATTGACAAATTGTTCAATTCTATCAGAATCCTTCATCCTTTCAGATTTAACAATTTCTTGACAACTATAGATAGTTTTTACGAGGCTATATTGAAGGGGATATAGTATGATTGTTTTGGGACAAAGCAGTACATTTGCCTTCAAAAGCCTAAGGTTATCAAGCAAGAATTGAAATCCCTCAATTTTAAAAGAGGACAAAATCTCTCGAAGGAAATTGATAAGGCTAAAGATAAATTATCAGCTATCCAAACATCATTGGCAGATAATCCTACAGATGTTTCACTAACTTCAGTTGAAAAGGAAGCTCTAAAGGAATACTTGCAACTGGTGGATAACCAAAGCTCACTATTGAAGCAAAGATCTAGAGTTAGCTGGCTAAAGGATGGGGACAGGTGTATTAAATTCTTCTTTAACTCAGTGCAAGCTAGGAAGAATGTAAACAAAATCACCTCTATTACAACTGAAGATGGAAAGGTTGTGGCTGGACAAAAAGGATTAGCTAAGGAAGCAATCTTTTTTTACAAGAAACTTCTAGGCACAATAGATTCCTCTCACGACTTAGGAGATGACCTTAGGAAGTTTGTGACAACAAGAATTCTTGAACATATGATTTCCTTATTAATTAGGTCTGTAACAGACCAAGAAATAAAGAGGGTGGTGTTTGATATGAATGGTTATAAAGCACGGGCCCTGATGGTTTGAATGGTTTTTCTATCAAAAAACTTGGAGGGGTTAGTAAAGGAGGCAGTACATGAGTTTTTCCAAAAAGGGGTAATGCTATAGGAGATTAACAAGACTTTTCTATGTCTAATCCCTAAAAACTAAAATCCATCATATTGGAATGAATTCAGACTTATTTCTTGCACAAACTTTCTCTATAAGATCATTGCAAAGATCTTGACAAACAGGCTGAAGGAGGCTCTGCAGTCTCTCATCAGTGAAAATCAAGGGGCATTTATGAAGAATAGGGATATTGGGGACAACATTCTTATAGTCCAGGAGTTATTAAAAAGGTACAACCGCAGGAAAAGTCCTCATAATTATACTATCAAAGTGGACCTACAAAAAGCTTTTGATAATGTGAATTGGAGTTTTTTTGCTTCAAACTATGGAGGTCATGGAATTTCCTTATAGGTTCTTAAGATGGATCCGGGAATGCATTACTGCTACGTTCTTCGAAATTCTAATAAATGAGAGCCTTACGGAGATGTTTAAAGGCAAAAAAGGACATAGGTAAGGAGATCCTCTGTCAACTTACCTATCCTTAATTTGCATGGAGGTTATTACCCAAATGTTGAAGTATAACTCGTCTAAGGACCCAGGCTTCAAATATCATTCCAAATGTAAGAAGATTTCACTAACTAGCTTAGGTTTTGGCAGGTGATCTCATACTCCTAAGTAAGGAGAATGTCCACTCAGTCTCTCTATTGACGAGCACTCTCAATTCTTTCAAAGAGATGTTGAGGTTGAGTATTAATCTTCAAAAGAGTTACTTCAAGCTGTCAAAAAGTGCTTCCCATCTATCAAATGCATTGACACTAGCAACGGAAATGGAATTAAAGGAGCCTTCTCTCCTTTATTTGAGAATTCCAATCTCATCTAGGAGACTAAGGTTTTGTGAATGTATTCCTCTGATTGAAAATTTTCAAAAAAGATTGAGTTCATGGACAAATAGAGCCTTATTTTACGGAGATACCTACCTAAGAGAGATTCCCTCAGAGCGCATCACTCACTCCTTTGGTCAGCCATGTCTGGAGAGTCGGGAATAAGGTTAGTTTGCCTTAAAAAGTTAAGAATCGAAGAGCTTCTAATGACGAGACTTACCTGAGATAAGATTTATTGAATGCGGACAAAGAAAGAGAATAAGAGAGGGACAACCATGTCGACATCTTCGCCAGCTCTTACCCATCCCAATCGAGAAATTTCTGAAAGTGTTAAGAAAGAGGAAATTGGTTATACCCTAATTGGACAACGATATACTCAAGGTTCTTTTGCGTCGTCGTTTCGTTTTAAGACATTTTGTTGCTTGCTTTGTATGTGGTAGTTGATAGTATTAATTTAGTGGATCATCACATTAAGGGGTCCTTTGGCAGACTCCTTCATTGTTAATCCTTTATTCTTTAATATATTTTTAATTTCTCAAAAAATTTATCGGGCCTTGATTAATAATTTCATATTCGAGTTAATGGCTGAAATTTGAGATTTTTTATTTTTAATTTTAAAATTCAACTCAAGTTTAAATTGTTCATGTAAATTTTAAAGTAAAATGACGTCTTTTTTAAATTTTTAAATGGTTAATTAAAAATCTTAAATTTTGTTCAATTTTTAATTATAGTCCGAACTTTAAAAAGTGACAATGCTCAATTTTTTTCAATTGTAGTTTAAACTTTTAAAAGTGATAATAAAATACTCAAATTTTCAATTTGTTAAAATTATAACCCAACGCTAGTATTTGTATTAAATTTGTTGACGTGACTTTATTACGTATTTTAGAAACGTCATTTAATCACATAATTAAAATGACTTAAATTAGATTACACAATCCTAACGATCTCAAGCTTTAATTTCTATTTTTAGTTTGTTCTCTCGACGTTCTCACCCTTCGATTTCTAGATTATGCAGTCTCAATACTCTTACATTGAGGGCATCAAGAGAACGAATTGAAAACAAAGAGTTTACTGGTACAACAAGAGTAGTTTGTGACGTCAAAATAATAAACAAAAAACAAAAAATTGAGGATGTCGAGAGAAAAAACAGATAACAAATGACTGAAGTTGTGTAAATTGATTTAGAGATTCCGTTTTTAAACACGACGCCATTTCATTAATAACTTAACGTAGACACTAATGTCGGATTAGAATTAAAAAAATTTGAAAGTTTGAGTATTTTATTGCTATTTTTTGAAGTTTGAGTTAAAATTAAAAAAATTGAAAATTTGATCATTTTATTTTCACTTTTTAAAGTTCAGGTTATAATTAAAATATTGAGCAATATTTGATTTTTTTTTGTAATTAAAAAATATATTTAATCAAATTTAGTTTAGGCTTTATCAAACTTTAAATTTTCCAAATTAGATCGAATATAAGCTTGAACCCTAAACCCAAAGACAAAATTTTAGACCTTGGATATGGGTGAGCTCTAACCCAACCTACCCATTACCAAATCTAATCCTAAGCTGCTCGTTGTGCCATGTATCCTAATTACATCCACTCCAGTGTTTGAAAATTTTTATTTATGTTTCTAAATATTTTTTAATATCTCGACTATTCATTAAAAAAAGAAGAAGAACACGAAGAATCATCTTATTTTTAAAGGCATCAAAGAATTTGAAAAAGTTTTGAATATTTATTCATTCTAAAATTCAATTAAATTAGAATTTATTTAAAATTTTTAATCTAATTGAATCTATTATTATTTAAAGATGACAATTAGTATTATTTAAAGATGACAATTAGTTAGGCTGTCAGGCTAATGGTTTAGCCACAAACTGACCAACCTGTGCTCCAACTCCTGATTCGAAAGGCCAATGGCGTGTCGAGTCAAGCTGATCAGATTTTAATAGTTTCAAAAAAATAAAAAATAAAGCTGTTTTTGACAAAATGACGTCGTTTTGTAGCTTCTTATAGGGTCAAGTTATCTCAGCCTGAGAACCAGTCAACTTTAGCTGGACCTGATGGGCCGGGTCATATTAAAAGTGAACTCTTACGTTTTTTTTTTAAATTTCTATTGGACCAAGCCCATAGGCTATGCCGATGACCTTAAGACCACCGTTTCTTTAGTCTGAGTCTAGTGGTTGGGAAAGGAAGCTTCTCTGTCTCCTCCTGCTCCTCCTGCCCCGCCAACGCCACCCATTACTTTTTCCCAGTTCGTGTGTTTTGTTTACATTTGCACTAAAGATGGAAGATTTATAGATTTAGAGGCAGCTCAGCTGGGACTGAGAGGGGTGCTTGAGTCCAACACTCTTTACCTTTTAGAGACGAAACGAACCCAATCCTTTTCCTTCCGCAACCTTTTCTTCTCTTCTCTTCTTTAGGTAGAGGAAGGGAACGCAAGATTTCTCAAAGATTCCGATCTCTTTCCTCTACATACATACATAAATACACACACATGTATCATCTTCCGCAATCGTATATTTATACTATGTATGTGTATATATGTATATGTATATGTATATATATACGCATGATCTAAGGCATCGTTGAATCTTGTCTGCTTACATTATCATATCATATTAGTTGGGGTCCTGTTCCTCCTTCAAGATTCGTTCCTTTTGGGGGGTTTAGGGTTTGGGTTTGGTTTTGGATTTGGATTTGCTGTATTCTCTTATTGGTCCTCAACGGAGGTTCGCTTCCGAAGGTTGTTTTTGTTTCCTTCTTCTTTTTCTTTTATTTTTTAATTTTGACTGTACCTCTCTATCTATGTTTTGCTTGGTTTAGGGATTTTGTTTTTGACCAATTTTATACGATGTTGATGATCGTGATTTAGGGTTAGGGCATCTACGCAGATGATGGATTCATCTGGGAGTAATTCGGATCCTTACAGAGGGTCTTCGAGCAGTGGAAATTCTCGGAGATACGGATTACTGTCACCTTCCAATATAATACAGGCACCCATTACTGCGTTGTTGGAGTATTCGGGTCTCTTAAGGCCCAGTAATAGTAACAATAGGGCACCTCATCAAGAAATGGATTCTATAATCAACGCCGGTGGTAGCGGTGGCGGTGGCCCTGTCCCTCCTGTTCTTCGCAACATTCATCGGAATGATGATTCTCCCTCCGCTGCCGCCACTACCACCAATGGAGAGGTTGCCATCAGGATTATTGGCGCTGGGGAACATGATCACGATCGAGACCCCTCTGCTGGCGGTATGGTTGTTGGTTCTCAGATGGAGGTGACAGCTTCCCAACCGCCTTTGCCATCAGATATCCGAGATGATCCTACAAGTGTCCGCAGCAGCAACAGCAGCTCTGATGATACTACCACTTCTCAGCAGCCTTCAAGCTCTAATGCTGATGGAACTGGCTCTAATGCGAGAGATTCTTCTTACCAGAGATATGACATTCAACAGGCCGCCCGATGGATTGAGCAAGTTCTCCCATTTTCCTTGCTTCTTTTAGTTGTCTTCATTCGCCAACATTTGCAAGGTACTGTTTGTTTTCTCTATGCGTAGATTTATTCTACATGAATGTGGTCTTGATGTGGATGAAATGGTTCTGTTTTGTTTTGTTGCATCCTAATGAAAAGATTAATCTGTTTCATTTTCTTCTTCACTGTTGTGGGCTGTGACTCCAAAGGACCTTTTTATGTTGCAATGCGAAACATAGGCAGAATTGTTATCAAAATGGATGTTTTGCTTCATGTTGCTTGCTGATAGTATTCCTTTTTTCCCAGTTTTATTGTCTTTTATTCTCTTTAATTATGGTTAGAGACTCGTAAGATATACTTATCATATCAATTAATATTTGAATCTATAGATGGATAAGAAGATATGTGACCAACTCTTTTAATGACTTGATATCTCGTACTTCTATGTTCAGTGTTAAGATCCTAAGGAGTGCTTACCTTGTTTCATTTTCACTTACCCTGTTTTCCTCTTATGCTTTCATATGTAGTCACTTTGTCAGAACGTGAATTTGTTGGGATTTTAATCCCCGGTATCAATCAAATCCAATTCACCATGGTCACTTTACCAGTTTGATTTGGTATGAATAGGGAGTTGATTTAGGTACAAATCCATGGAGATAAAGTTGGAACAATATCAGATTGTTGAAGTAGAGTTAACTGAGAGGGATTCATTTTCTTTTTATTCTGCCAAGCAGTAGATAGATTGTTTGTTGGGGGTGAATTTGTCAAACTAAGAGTCTAAGACAGCCTATCCTTTTAATCTTTTCAGATTATTTAAGTTATATTTCACTTGAATTTACTTGTTGAAATGCTTAATGAAAGAATTAGTATGTGAGAAAGGAGTTAGAAATTACAGAATATCAATAATTTCCAGCTTCCCTCCTTGCTTTCTGTCCCTTCTTGAAATTCCATCTCTTAGCATAGGATGTATATCTAGTCTAGTGTGGTGCTTAGTATTTTATTACCAATATTAGGAATTTATTACAGGTTGTTATTACTAAGTTCCTCCCTTCCTATAGTTTGATTTATGTGAAAGGAATCTCAATCTTCCTTGTTTATTCTAGATGTGATCTTTAATACACTAAGAGCTCTATGAATTTTATTTTTCCAAAGGGTTGCAAGTAATGGTAATATTTCCTTTATAATATTGAAATTAGCAATTTGAGCATCCTCTTGCCTCTTTTTAATTTGTCTACTTTAAAAATTGTGACTTTATCTTTCTGTAAGTGCAGGTTTCTTTGTTACAATTTGGATTGCTGTTGTCATGTTTAAATCAAATGATATCCTGCGAAAGCAAACTGCTCTTAAGGTACATATATTTTTGTAACTCATAATATAAACTATTTAAAATATGTGCTGCATAGTGTTTTTTAAAATCTCTTTGTGGGAAAAGTAGCTGAATTTAGATTGTTAAATAATGGTTTCTGCAGGGAGAGAGGAAAATTTCTGTGCTGGTTGGCATCTCTGTTGCATTTATGTTTCATGTGGTTGGTGTTTACTGGTGGTATCAGAACGATGACCTTTTGTACCCATTAATCATGCTTCCTCCGAAGTCCATTCCACCTTTTTGGCACGCTATTTTCATCATTATGGTGAATGGTATGCTCATATCTCTTGATTTTATCTCTTAGGATATAATGTACGCAGATGGCTGGAAAGAAAAGAGGTTGTTCTGCAAATCATGCAATTGAATATGATTCTGTTAAAGAGGAGATTCCTTGATAATATATTTTATCTTTTCAGTGGGTAGTGATCATTGAAGTGAAAATTACCTTGCATGTCTAGGCTTCGTTTGATTATTTTGAGCTCCGAAAAGAGGCACAGACACATGCAAAGTCCAATCCTTGAAATTTTCTTTTCCTGATGTTTTCTCTTTTAATTATCTTTTCCTAAAATTATCTTTTAACTATCTAACATTTTTTTTCCTTAATGCCTTTATCACAACTCTTTTTTTTCCTTCTTAAAGGTTCATCACTACTCTTTTTTTTCCTTAATGCTTCATCACTACTCTTCAGATACTTTGGTACGGCAAGCAGCAATGGTGATCAAATGTTCTCTTTTAATGTATTACAAGAATAGTAGGGGAAGAAATTATCGGAAACAGGTGAGACAAGATGTTGCAATCATCCATGGTCTTATTTTTATCTATTACTTGTTGAAACAGCTGGATTGAAATAGTTCTGGTAAGATCATCTCTTTTTCCATGTCACCTTAATCAGCTTCCAACCATGCCATTAAAACTTGGAAATTTAGTTTGTGAACCATATATTCATTTTCAACCTTTTCTTTCTAATGTCATTAGCTATTATTCTTCAGGGTCAAATGCTAACATTGGTTGAGTATCTGATGCTGCTGTATCGTGCATTGTTGCCTACGCCAGTTTGGTACCGGTTCTTTCTTAACAAAGAATATGGAAGCCTCTTTTCGTCCTTAATGACAGGCTTATACTTAACTTTCAAGCTTACATCTGTGGTCGAAAAGGTACAATGCTTTTCATCTTTGTGTATTTCACTGATAGGATTTTGGCAATCTGAGTATATTAGCTAATTCTTCTGACACATGTTTCCCCTTAGCTTGTGTTATCTTTTTCATTTTTTTGATTCCCTTATTTTATTTAAAAAATTGCAGGTCCAATCATTTTTTACCGCTTTGAGGGCCTTATCCCGAAAAGAAGTTCATTATGGGGCTTATGCAACATCGGAGCAGGTATTCTTGATCAGCATTCTCCCTAGTTCTCAGCTTACACAAAGGACTAATACTATTTCGTTTTTAGGATACCAATGGGCATATTTGTGAAAATGTTGCCAATTGTGTTCTTTTCCTTTTCTCAGTGTAATTCCAGATTTATCTAATACTGCTGTTAGTTATTATTACATAAAACTTCCTCCTTTGAAGGGGAAAAAAAATCTGGGAGAATAATATTCGGGGCCCGAACTTGTTTGCATGTTCCAAATGTTTGACGAATCCTCCAACCATAATCACATTCTAGGGATCTAAATGAATTAAGGTTGTTTTCTAGGAGGAAGCAAAAAATTTTTTCATCTCAAGAGCTTGACCCCATCACCGTAAAACTCCATAAGGTGGTGAGAGCTCTTTAGTGAGAAAATGGCTATCTACCCTGAAGCCTTAGATTCTTCGTCTTCCCTGGCTCTAGATTCATTCATGACAGACATCTTTATTCAAAATCATGGCAAGTGAATGGATACTTAACCTCCATTTAATGAAAAACTTGGAGATGTCTTGCTTGTTTTTGTTTTACAACAGGAGATTATGGGATAGTGATGCTAGTGCACTGATTTCTTGGCCCTATGTTCAAAGTGGACTTCTGAATTTCAGGCACTAAGTATGGATTAGCTTAGGGTTACAATGATGTCATCATGCGCGAAAATTCTGTTTTGCTATGACTTAGAATTTGGTTTTAGCTCTCTCTTTCTGTTACTTCTTCAAAAGCAAGCAAATCTGCCCCAGAATGTTAAATGACCTTGATTTAATGCAGGTCAATGCAGCAGGAGATCTTTGTGCTATATGTCAGGAGAAGATGCATGTTCCCATTTTACTTCGTTGTAAACACATCTTCTGTGAAGATTGTGTATCTGAATGGTTAGTTATATGCAGTGCATACTTTGTTACTTTCCAGTTCTTGCTTTTGCTCTATGCATCTGTTATCTATTCATACTTATGTCCTTATGGTTTTGTCTACTTGCAGGTTTGAGAGGGAAAGGACATGCCCCTTGTGCAGGGCTTTGGTCAAACCTGCAGACCTCAGGTCATTCGGTGATGGTTCGACAAGTTTGTTCTTTCAGATATTCTGAAGTGATTGTAAAAGCCGGGAAGGTTTCCTGCCTTAAAAGTTCCAAATGTGTATCCAGAAGTGCCTTGTTCTTCGTTCTTCATCTCCTTCAGTAGGGTAATTTCACAGTTATTTGCCCTGCCTGGTTCAGGAGTTATAATTTGGGAAACCGGATGAAGCGAGTAGATGCTCAAATGGCTGTCCGTTCAGTTGTAATGTCAAAGAGGTTCAAATTTTAACTTATGAAAATTCAAGACACAGAGTTCCTTTAAGGTCAACATGTATGCCACTGTCCATTACCCATAAATGAAAGTTCTACTTTACAATGTACAAAATTTTGTTCTTATCTTATGATTTTAACTCATAATGGCAGAGTGTATTGGAAGAAATTGGATTCGAACATGGTGTCTCGGACTTGGTTCCTTGTTTGAAGAGCATCTTCTTTAGGGATGGCAATGGGAATGGGCTGACCTGTAGGTTAATTTTCCCCAATTTTTTAAAAAATAGTTCTTTAAAAAATTAAAATATAGGGCAACTTATTTTTTTAAATTGGGTCTAAGTTTGGATTGTTTTATTTGAGACTCAACTCTTTTAACTAAAATAATGTTTTGTTTATAATAATTGGATCTCGAGTCAATATAAGCTGAACTTTGACTTCTGGCTAGTTTATTAAAAATAATTATATTTATTTATTTATTTATTGTTTTGTATAAAGGGAAAAAAAGTACACAGTTTACAAAATAAGTTTGGGAAAAAAGTTCCCCGACAGATCCTCTGAGAGGATTCTAAGGCACCCGGTAAGTGGAGAAACTAAGTAGGTGACACCAATGTCAGAGTGCCCGCCTGAGTAGCGAGTTAGTCTGCGCTTCTGTTGCTCTTTTGGTACACGTGACGATGAACAACAATCTAGTTTCGATTGAAAAGTTCCAAAATATCCATGACGATAGGGTGGGTCGTCTGAGAGCGGGCGGCCGAGGATGAGAGTGTCTGGTGTACTCCCAGCGAGTCCACTTCTAGCTCAATCCAACGGAAGCTCAATCGCCAAACTAGAGAAAGTCCGGTATAGATGCCCCAGAGTTCTGCAGATTGCGAAATTCTGCACCATCCTAAATAACTAAATTTATGGTCATAGTTAAGAATTGCCAGAAAAGATGGGAAAGATCAAATGGGCTATTACTCTTTTGATTGTTGTAGAAGTTGACGTAATGTGTGTTACCTATTTCATTAGGGTGCAACAAACAAGTCTGCAATTGCTGAGAAAGGAAGATTAAGGATTTATTTATTAAAATATACGAGCCTGCATGCATAATTACATCCGCAAAACTGTGATAAATGCTTAACGAAAAGACACAAAAGTTCCCTACTCAACAATTGTCATGTAACAAATAACAAAAGAACGGAAGAATCAAGAACTGTTTTGAGTCTAAAGAAGCATGGGATGAGAGTGGTCAATTCAATCCGCTGTTTCATCTTTTTTCTTGACCACATGAATAAGCTTTGTGTCTTGTTCTTTGGCTTCTGGGGTGTCTGTACTAAGCCGTGCATCACTTCTTGAGTCAATGGGCAATTCTTCTGGTGGATAAGGAGGAGGAAATGTTTGGTCTGCCATTACCCTTGAGCTCAAAGATGTAGTAGGCTCTGAAGGTGAGGTTGGAGACATTGGCGATGGTGGAGAAATACTAAGCATTCTGGTTATGGGATAAACTTCTGTAACTTCCTCACTGCCTTCATCCAAATAGACTACGTCCTGCATTGTCAGTTGGTGGTACTCCACAATCTCTCTTAGAAACCTATTCTCCCGTGCGTACATTGAACTTTCATGGGCCAACCGAGCCTTCTCTGCCAAGAGTGTCTCCAGTTGCAGCCGAATCTGAGTTTCAAAGTTTACAAAGCTAAATGTAGTTACTCTAAAAGATGACATGGTACCTAACACATGCATGTCAGGACATGAACATATAAAGTTCCAATACCAGATCATCATCAGCCGGATTGTCCCCCTTCTCACGACTCTCCCGCAGGACTTTGTTCTCTTCTTCTAACTGCGAACATCTCTGCTTTGCAAAGGCCAGATCTGCTTTAACTGTTTTTAGTTCACGAAGAAGAAGTTTTGCTTTAGCAGCAGTTGCCATTGCAACCTGTTACCAAAAACATAGGCTGATCATGCATTTCATCAGCACTTATATAATACAATACCAATGTAACAAAATATTGTCTAATCCTGCCAATTCATCCTCCTGGAAGCACTACATTCTTACCCGCGTCCCCTGATTCATTATCACTGTTCTTAGGCTATCAAAAACCAAGTTACTGAAATAGTATAGACATGAAAGACAATCATACTACGCTGTCTCTCTTCACATAGCAATATTATTTCATCGTTTTATCTACAATACTCAAACCTTTTTCCATTCTAATGCTTGCATGTAAACTCTCTTATGCAGTGAATTTACCAAGACATTTAAAATGCCTTAGTTCCATTATTATTGTTTATTTCAATAGAAACAATCACATATTTTGTCACAAAAACCCATGACCCACGATTACATAGTTGCCACCTTACGTCGCGAGATGCCTTCAATTGAGTTTCGTGGTTCATTTGATGATAATGTTGCCGTATAGGCTGACCAAGACCTTCATTCTGTCCAACAGGAACACTTTCTTTTCGCCTAATTTGTAACTTGCGAGTTTCTTGAATGATGTCCGAGGTCTTATTTTCAACAAGATTGCGGCCTTCCTGCAAGAACAAATCATTTTAGAGCAATAAGATTTTACTTCCACAATTAAAGGTAGATAAAATGGCATATTATGCAAAAACACCAAAGATGCATCTGCAAGCACACTTGTTTGCTCATAGTTTCACTTCGTTTGTTCAGCCTTCAAACCATTCTGTCATTTCGTTTTTTCGTGTAACAACGGAGCTGTCCAGATAAACATATATTCACAATTGAAAAGGTTTTTCCTATCAAATAAAGAAAGGAAGAAGCATACTTTGACCATTGTTACTTTCATTCTAGTTCTCTTGTTAATTCAGCTCTCTCTATGCAACTAAATTCCCACAACAATGTAGGAAAAAATCTAAGAAGGGTTCACTTCCGCAAAGTATAAGAAGTTTTGAATCACTACAATGAATTAACAAATGTAGAATGGCAGTTGAAAAGAGGGAAGAACACAATTAACACAGAAAACAACATAAATTTATAAGTCACACTGAATCTGGTGAGCTAACTATAAATGCATACTGTAGGATAGAAATTGACAAAGTAAAACAACATGAGGAGTCTGATTGTGTTCCTCGGGGAAAAATAATCTTAAATTTCTCACCTCAAAAGCCTTCTCAAAGCTATCACCAATCTGATTTAGTGATGATGATATTTTATCCAAGCCTTTCCGAAAGGTTGGACTTTCCATTTTTGTGAATCCATCAGGAATTGGATGTAGTTGCTGGATGTGTAACAGGGAATACAGATTAGAGAACAAAATGAGATTCAACAATCCAGTTTCACTCTGGTCCCAGTTTTATTTCATTGATATCATTTTTATTTTGCATTTTACCGGTCAGTTTTTCAAAGGTAATAATTACCTCGCTGTCTGTAGAGGTGTTGGACATGTGAAACCTTGATCTTGCAGGGGTTTCAAATTGTAAAGATATGTTGTCATCTTCAAGAATTGCTTTGGCCTTCCGAGCAAGGACCCCCCAAAATCCTTTAGAATCATTTCTTGATTCATCTTCATATGCATCAAACACCTACATGTTCAGGCAATGCATCCGGAGAAGGGAACAAGAGGAGAAGTTAAGGCTTCAAAAACTAACAAGTAAAAGCAAAGCACACTGCTCAGAATCAAAATGGTGTAAAAGTAATAACACAACTTTGTCCCTCCCGAATATCTCAGTGGAAGTTCAGTAACAAAGAGAAACAATATACCAGTGAAAAAAAACCAATGAAAGGGGTAGTGTTAAACTAGTAAGGTATTCTTTCTAACATTAACTTCTTGTCTTACTCCATATCAGATAACTAAAAAATAAACCGACAAGAATGACAAAGTTAGATAGATACTTGGAAATGATAAACTACCATGATCATCGAATCAGAAACGAACAAAAAAAACAAAGGATACACGTGGGACGAGATCTTTAAAGGTTTGGGAGATGCCCAAGTGCAAAGTTTTGATCTTTTCTTTTCTTTATTTGTTTTGAGAAATGCAACTCAAAGCAGCAATCGAAAAGAGGAATGCAAGTGGTAATAATCAAAAGTAGGGGATTTATTAGGGAAAAAAAAAACCTTAGATCTGCGAGGAGAGGAATCTCCGGCGTGGGAACTGGAAAGAGAAGAATCACGGTGGATGGCAGAGGCTCTGATGGCCTGAGCAGCTAGAGAAGATGAGGATGATGGTGTAAATGTATGCGACGATGTTAAGCTTTTATTGCGAACGTTAGTGTTAATAGGATTCGTCTCATCCTCGGTTTTGTAATGAATCTCTTCTTTGAAAGTGGACGCCCTCATCATCATCCCACCTTTTCTCCTATACGCCATCTCTTTCTTCTATTCGTCTTTCTCTTCAAAGATCACAGCAACCGTCAATAACGCCACCTTTAACCACCGCCAGCACTGGCCCCTCCGACAATATCACAGCCAGCCCAGCCACGATCGTCTGTCTGTTGAAATAACGAACTTTTCGTCTTGTTGTTGTCCAAGAAACCGTCTTTTTCCATTCTTCAATACAGCAAGAAGCAACGATAGGGTGACACCTATTGCACGAGCATCAAGACATGTTGACCACAGGATCCCATTTCTACTCACTGATGTTAGATATGGAGGGCTTAGATCACTCCATCTAATTTGACCTCAAACCGTGCTGCTTGTGCATGCTCCCAATGGACTAACAATGGATAAATCTTTCATCACTCACATCGTGTCTTTCTACTTCTTCAACAATTAATCCTTTTGGCATAATCCCAACTGTCGATAACTTCGTAGTTAACATACCCGAAGCCTTGTCGGGTCAAGTAAATCGTTGAGTACATGTAATAATCGTAACAATCATCGTGATGTTGAAGTCGAATAACATGCATATTAACATTGGAAGGTGCACAGGATTAGGTTAAATGCGTCTTCTTCTTCCTCCTGTCCTAAAGATGTCGTTCAAACATGGCGATATGCGTAGGAGGTTGGAAGGCTTACTCGTGCACAAGTATTACCGTTAATACCGTTAAACCGATTAATTAACTAACCTACAGACAGTCCATAAATGGAAACATCTAAATTGCAGAGTTTAGATGATCTCAGGAAGATCTTCCTTAGCAGAGAAATAACATTATATATGAGACCAAAGAAGCTACCTTGATCTGTTCTGTGCACTGCAAACTGAAGGGATGCTCTTCATCACTTGTCGGGATACAACAGCAAGTGATCTGAATAACCTTGGATGAACATTGATTTGAAAAGGAATAACTTCTTCTTTCTCGCGAAGAAGTGTTGAGAAACATGGTCGATATCATTACTAAAAATTTTGAAGCATTTTCCGGAGCTCTAAGCACTAGCTTGAGTACGTTAATTTTTCAACATTTGCAGTTCATAGCATCTCTCTTATGAGGAACAATGACAAGCCTCCACTAATACTAATGTATTTAGCTATTGACGAGGATCAACAGGGAAATTAAATTGCCATGCATAGGACAGTTCATATCACCAGTGGCTTGCAGAGCTTCTAGAATAGTATGTTGAGATAGAGCACGATCCATCCGGCCATTGAGAGGATCGCAAAAATATGAACCCAGAACAGGACAGCAGCAGCCTCTCTTCCACATCCTCGGAGATTAGCAACAGCACCTAAGTTTTAAAAAATATTGCTTTAATTGATGATCCTTGTATCCGAATAATGCTCACCCCTACTTGTATGTAGCATAAAGGTTATAGGTTTAGAATACATGAAAAGTAGAATTTATGGTTCATCAATGAAAATGAACATGCTAGACTTACATTGCTCATTTCGTATTGCTTCTGAGATTTGTACAGATATGGGGGGTTTAAAATGTTCACTCAAGTCTAATAATACAATTCAATGATTTGAATCCCTCAGGTTACGTATACTACAAAACTGATTGCTTTGAAATCTTCCCTCAAGTTTCCAAAACCAGGATTGAAGTCATCCCAACTGATAAGCATTTGTCATGAACAAAATATCAAATTGCTTCTTATGTTTGTTATGCCATTTGAAAGAATGTGCCTATAACATGGGGAAGTATTTTACCTGCAAGGACAGACGTAGGCATTGTGTGCTGAAGTAGTAGGACAAACCGAAACATCTTATTATCAGCTGGGAGGAAGCCAAGCTTATCAGCTAACATTACAATACCAAGTCCAGCAGGAGGCACCAAAACTAATCGACCAAAAATGATAGCAGCAGTTGTCCGTATACCAAGTCTAGAACTTCCTGGGCCTGCAAGTGAAATTCAATAAGATCCAGTAACATGTTAAGAATCGTGAATGAGACTGTAGCCTCAAGTTAACAAGAAGCAGCAAACATACCATCAACAAGGTTGCCTCCCAATGCCAACAAGATGCATGGAATCATGGCCTCCCTGATAACCAAATGCATCATTAACTAATTATCCAAATGCTATAACTGACTTAAAATCATCCACACAATACGCACTATTATGGTGTGACAAAAAATGTATCCACCAAACTGAACTCCTGACACACACCAAGGCAGAATAACAGGTTGCAATAGCTGTTTATTTAGTGAACTAAAATCCTGGACCAGTATATATGAGCACTTGTAAGTTAGATTTGACCACAAACGTTAGATTTGACCACAAACAATGTCAATAGTACATCAGTTTAACAGGGAATTTGGACTTATGGAAACCAAGACTTGGAATTTGCAAGGTCTCACATCTAATGCTACAGAAGTTGTTAACTTAAACTAGTAAAGACCTTCCAAATCCAGCAATCTTTCTCCTTCATGCAAGTTGCAACAGTTTGTCAAATGACTCTCATGTGCATAGTTGACAACCAGGATACTCACCCAAGCAAAACTTGGCTACCAGCATTGCTAAAAACAAGTGAAGCCTGCGCTATTCATCATTTTGTCTTATACTCAATTAGATTAATTCCATGTAAGGGAACTTAATTTTGCATAATACCAAGAATGATCTTCATTAATTATCTTTGAACGCCACGTCATAAACAGTTCCAGGCTAACAACCACAGAAAATAATTTAGTATGCTCTATTATAATCCAAGAATAACAACTATCAATCCATATTATCAAGGACAAACAATAAATCAATACTTATAACTTTCATAAAAGGTTGAGTTGAGCATACCCAAGAATTATGCAGCTGTCAGTGAAAAAGAAAAGTGGAGCATCAGATGTAAAGATCAATCGCTTAAAAAACGGTATTGCACCAAGGACCATTGCTAGGATCTGTACGAATCATGTGCACAGCAATCAACATAAGTATTGTTGTTAATCCATCTCTATTGTTTTCTCAAACACATTAGGAAAGGTGCACAACAATTAACAAACGAATTTCTACTAATTCATCCTAGTTATTGCTTTAAACACATCTGAAGACCTAGAGCAAACATTGGCATGATTTCCCTGGAAGAAATGTACCAAAAATAAACATGCCTAATGAGGTACCTGCACAACTCTGTCATTGAGTCCCAACTATCTAGAAGATGTAAGCTAATTAATATTCTTTTAGAAACATGCACGAATCAGCCAAAGATATCTTCAATCTAAGCACTTTAACTTCTGTTCTAAGTCAGATAAAGATTGGTAAAACTTCTCATCAAATTAACAAAAACTGGACCTTTTTGGCTATTCGAGGCCTGAGTTAAAGTATAAGAAAATTAAACCCAATCAGGATCCAGCTAAGTTTTTATTCACAATTAAGCCAGTAGCTAAATATATGATTCAACCTTGCAGTCAAAGTGTAATAAATTGTGTCACTGAGACTCTTATATGCATGGTAGCAATTGCAGAAAGATGTCTCCCACTTAGTATCATCAGCTCAGTATCCTATTAACCTTTCACAGCAACCCTTAAGAGTTCATCAGGGCTAAGATGGCAATGTACACTCTAAAAGAGGCTACAACTAGATAAAAGAATAAAGAAGATTGAAGAAAACTGTGAAACTCACCGAAGCTATGATAGGGGGTTGAAGGATTTGCTTGAGCTTCAATTTCTCATAGAGAAAAATTAGGAATCTTTTAATCTGAAGCACAGGAAATAAGAAGCAAGAAGAAGAATAAGCAATAACATAAGATCGAGACCTTCTCTTTTTTGATAGGATTACGAGATTGCTGCAACTTCTGATCAAGAAGGAACCGAAAATATTGATCTCTCTAACAAAACATATTTTAAACCTATAAACATCATTTGTGCCATATGAATAAAAGCTTGCACCAATAGAGTAGTTATCACATTCATATACATGGAAAGTGATACTAGATATGCTGACGTGAAACAAAGATCTTCTACATGACATAGACTTGAATACTAACAGAAAATATCCCCTTTCCAAAATGGGAGGAATCAAAAACATACTACAATAGACTATAAAGAACAAAACTGTTACATGTACATGTATAAGTGTGTCTCACCTTTCCTTTTGTTGATGAAGTTAAATGTGTTTGCTCCTCATCGTCAGCAAGTAATGGGACTTGTTCAGATGCAGCATCTTTAGAAGGGTCTTTGATGGGAATATGCCCATCCTCAATGTCAAAGGTACCTTCTGGTGGAGGTGCCAACATATTAAATACGTAAGTATAAAGGATGATTGCACCAACCTGGAATGCATATGTTCAGATTCATCTTTCAGTGTCATGTATTAAGCATGGTAAACATAATCCTAAAACTAGAGGAGGTGAGAGAACAATAAGATTTGAGCTAGTGATTAAGAAGCTGCATTCTTTCTGCATGAGATGTACATGATCTTTAGACTTGAAGCATCAATATAAGGACAAAAGTTTCCAGTGAAATTATGGACCAAACTGAGGTCGATACCATGTTTTAGTTAAAGAGTATACTTTTTAACCTCAAATGGGGCATATTTTCACTGGGAATTGCCCAAAATGTTTGACAACTTGTTTGTGTATTAAAATTTTCCAGAAATATTTTCATTAGACTTGCTACACCATAAGAATGGAAGGGAAATTAATTATAGCATTATCAATTTTGAATTTCATACTTTACTCGGTACCAGGTCTCAATGTTGAAAATAGAGGCACAACACTTGGAAGAATGTGCAAGTCCGTCATTCAAACAAAATCAGAAACAAAACTGAATATATTTCAAAGGACAGCTCATTTACGTATCATCTAATGTCGAAGACTGCATCTATGCCTCTGAATTTGATGAAATAGATCATACCCATAGTGGTAACGCAGAATTCATAAAAACCACACAAGAGATTTCAAGACCTACCCACTGGCCGAATGAAATATAGGCAGTGCCTTCTGTGCTACATGTTTCACCAAAAGGATTGGATGAATTGCTACATAAAGCTGCAATCAGGACAAGTGGCACATTCCCAATGTTCCCTGCAGTCATTATTAGTATAATCATAACCACTAAATCCAGTACGTTATATGAAATAAAGAGCCAAAGAGCCATGCAGAAGCCAAAATACTTCCAATAGTTACTCTCGACTTTCATGTTCCACATACTAATAGTCCATGACATGTAAATGTCTTGCACGGAATCATAGTAGGAACATATAATGAGCAAGTATTAAAAGTTAAAATTTCTCAAATAATGGCTCACCAATTCCAATTTGTATGATTGTGAACTTGAAGAATGGATATGGAGGCCGAACAATCGATGCAACAATAAAGCCTATTATTGAACCAGATATGGACGTCAACACAACGTTCACAGGAATAAACCACCTGCAATTTCATTAGGTGTTATGCTAAAAAATTTCCTTAGAGAAGGAAAATATAGAGAAGAAGGAGAGGTGCCAAATAATTAGCTACCATTCCAACATTTTTTTTAAAGTGACAGCTTGCCCAAGTTGAGAGAAGATCAAACAAGGAAGCAAGAGTGAAAAGACCAACTGCAAGATATGTTAAAAGAATGATAGTGTCATTTCCACTTGTGGAATAACAACTGAACAGAAAAACTGAATGTTAACAAATGATTTGACTAAGAGAGACAAAAAAGTTACCCCATTTAAGAGTTTCCTTCCATTGGCAGGCAAGATGTTAACGTATTTGCAAGCCATTAGGAATCCCAAGAGGCACATAGTAAAGACTTTAGCGATAGGTAAAACTGCAATCTTGATGGTTCCCCACAAAGACTCTCCTCCAACGTGATCATCCATAGTTGCAACTGCTGATAATAGCCTCTGCATGATATGTCCTGAATTTTAAGGCAATTCCAGGAACTGTTAATACTATGACTATCACGCATTCACCACAGTCTGCTCCAGACTCCAGATGGTGCACCTGGGATTGAATTGGAATATGCCACTGTACCACCAAAGAAATTAATCATAAGTGAATTGGATTGATTTACGCCATAATCCATCTAACAGTCTTTTGACTTGAGACAAGGCAATGAAAAAGAAAACGAAATTAGCAAACAAAATGGGGTAAGGGAAATATTATCAAAAAGGAAAAAAAGATCAAATCTACGTTAAGGAAATGGATTCAGAACTTCTAATTAAGTTGATGACTCTCTAGTCATCAATTTAGTTTCAGACGGACACAGAGACAGAGACTGAACTAAACCCTTGTCAAAATACTCTCTTTCACTTTATCTGCAAAAGTCCCGCAGCTCCACTTTACACACAAACGAGCAGACAAAAGAAAGAATAACCAAACAAACGGAGAGAAAAAGGGAAAAGAAAAATTGATAGAGAAAAGGACGAAACAAGTGAAACCCACTGATAAATTTAGAATCTTGACGGGAACATGAAAGCAAACAAGGCTAAATTACTCACAAAAATTTAAGTACAAAAAATATGAAATTGTTAAAATATTAAACACAAAAATATATCCTTTTAAGGAGACCGCCAGAAATTGAAAGATACGTGTCCATGCTCTATAGTTGAAGTTGAATTATAGACAGAAACGACAACCACCCTCTCCAGGAAAAGAGAGAAACTCAACAAGTGAAGCGTGCGTGGGAGTGTTTGGAAAATAAAGTGACAAATCTTTGAAAAAGCAGTAATTTCACCGTACCCAAAGATCTTGGGAAGAAAGAACCGAGTGGTTTCCGTTGAGAGGAAGATAAGGTCCGTGAGTGTGAAGTAGTCTACACAAGAACAAGAAGTTGCTTTGCGGTTGCGAGACGAAGAGGGAAAATCAGAGAGAAGAGTGCAGAAAAACCAAAGCTTTCGCTTTCTTAAAATAATTTTATGTCTTGTACAGAAGAGAAGAGAACATGATAGAATATGTTCACGGTTGGCGCGTTTGTTAGTTGATAGTCAAAAGTCGAAAGCGTTCAATTAAATCTTTAAGATAACATTTATCAAATTATAAGTATATAGTAGTCATTTATCTGATTAATTTTCAAAATTTTAAAAAATTATTTCATTATATCTTATCTTTTTAAATAAACAAAATTTAAAATATAAATATACATTTTAATAATTTAACATAAATAAATGATTAAGATAAAGTGGGATAAAATTGGGACAGATAAAATAAGACAGGCATCGACATATGCTTGCAGTTGAACGCATGGCGGTTGTTGGTTAGAGCTTTTGCGTGCTGAAAGGTAGTTGAGACTTTCCGTTTTTGCTTCAAAGCTTTTGAGGTCAGGTCTCCATATGCTTTAAATGATTGAAGCGTTTCAGATTCAAGAAACCATCGTTTTGTATCGACTCAGCAATATAAAACGCCAATATTTAATAAAGTTAATTATTTTAATTTTAATTTTAAATAAGATCAATTCTTGGATACAGTTGAAAGTGAAGGCACCTAACGACGCTGGAACTTCGTTATCACGGCAATGGTCGTTGGTTGGATGTGGCGTTCATGTAATGTTTTTGTTTCCTTGTACGGTACCCTCCAACTTCTTTGGCATGGCCACGAAACTTCCTAGTGATCTTCTTTTTGATCGCTTGTCTTCTTCCTCTCACGTCAAGGTTGTTTTAGACTTTTCACACTTCTTTTACATGATTCCAATCACTATTGCTTTTATCATCGTCAGCTTTTGAAATTGGATCCATTTGTATAAGTCCATTTAAAAGTAAAACTCCAAGCCTACTAAAACTTATCAGATTTTATTATGCCTAATTAAGTAATTAACAAATTGTGGATCACTCTCTCTTCGTTCTCTGCAGCTTCCACGTTTCGGGTATGATTTCTTGATTAATCAGCCTCTTTTATTTTAGTATTTTCTGAGTTTTGTAGGATTTTTAAAAATTTATGTTATTTATGGTTTTGTTTTTTATATTAGCTTCTTTATTGGATTTAACATCTAATGCTTTATAGGTTTTATTATATTGATCTCTTCATATTTAATATTGTTGGGTTTATGTCAAGTTGAATTTTTATGCTTAATAATTTTATAGTTTACGTTTTGTGTTTCTACATGTTTATTTTTTTGAGTTTTCGTATTTTGTATTATTCAAAGTCGAGTTCTTTAATGCTATATTGCTCTTTTATCGTCTAGGTATTAGTATTTTTAAAGATAAAGGGAGGATATTTTTGTTATATTTTAGTTTTAAAATATTTTTGATGATATTTTTTGTTATATTTTAGTTTTAAAATATTTTTTAAAAGTTGAGTTATATTTTATATTTTATTTATTTATATATTTATTATAATTTTATTTATATAATAATTTAGCGTGTCAATTTAATTTATTTATTTTTTAACTTGCATCATTTTTTTATTATTATATCTTCATATGGATCTATCCAAAATATTCTTTTTACTATATAAGGGTAAGGTTACTTGTTATCAATCTTTCCTAAACCCAAACTTCAGACAGAAAATGACCAAATTGAAATGTGAGCAAACGAACATTGAGGTAAGTAAAAGACAAGACATAATCTCCCCGTTTTCCTAACTTCAGGGAGTCTAAAGACAAGACATAATCTCCCCATTCTCCTAACTTCAGGGAGTCATGTGGTATGATCTTTTACAATGTGCGATAGCTGCCTGAACTGAATTATCACTCGCTTGAGTGGGAAAAGCTTTGGGAATTGGAGAGGAATCGTTAGAACTTGGGTAGCTTTGGACCTTCGTCGCACTCATGCCTCCCAAAACCCATCTTATGCCTCCCAAGTTCATCTCCAGTGATCTCTTTCCAGCTCTTTCTATCAGCCTCTTGTCGAATGGTTTCATAAGTCTTCGATATGCCCCATCGGGTTTTCTTTCCTCTCCGGTACTCTTGCCTGCAACTGGATTTGGCTTCACCATGTAAGTAACCACTCTTCCTATCTTCAGAGCTCGGAGCCCGATCAGTAATTTAGTCATCAAGCTGCCACTGTTCATCCTTGTCTTTATGTTGGAGTCCTCCTCTCGTTTTCCTTTATCGATACACCTGAACTTGTCAAGCACCACCAGGTGATTGGTAAGTTTGATGTCTGATGAACTGTTAGATACCTTCAAGTTGGGCGTGAATATTTTCAAGAGACGACTAATAGCAGGGAACTGGAGTAACTTTGGTTTTAGAGTACCGCACTCTTGGATTCTATAAGAAGGATCCACTTCATCGTCTTCAGGCGCGAGAGAAGTAGTATTGCAGGACTTCACAGCGAATGTTGTTGTTGCTGCTGCTGCTGATGATGTAGGTGTGGTGGAGTTTGTGAAAGAATCGGTTTCAGTGGATAATATGATCTGGGAAAAAGGAACTCCGCGTGATGAGAAAGATACAGGAAGCTCCATAGCTTCGTCCCCTTCATCCATATCATGATTCTCTTCAAGAACAGGTGTGTTTCCAATAGCTATTTCGATATATGAGTCATCATCATCGCTGGATGATCCGTCGTAGTCTTCGTCAACGTCGGTCAATACAAGCAACTGAGAGGTGTTGATGTCGATACAGCTACTCCTCCTCCTCAACGACACACTCATCTCTTTAAAGAAACGCTTGGTTGCTTCTGCTATATATTTGATCACCAAGGAGGATCAAGCCTGATGGTGTCATTTAGATTCGATAAGAGATTGAAGTTGTTGGAGTGATAAGAAGATGAAGCATGGTTGATACCCCAATCAAGAAATATACCTATTTATCTAAAAATTTAAAGCTAGTCATGGTCCAATGTTAGACCAAGGTTGTTGACGGTTTGAAGTTGTCGATTTGGACTTTTTTTGGGAACACAAACGCATATATTCACCTATTTTTCCTCCGGAGGTTCGTATTCTTGGTCCTCAGTAGACTCCAAAACCATCGCAAGTATTAACTTTCCTGCTCTGAAACTTCTACAATTGACAGGGACATCTTTGACCTCACCTATTTGTTTGGTATTTAGAGAACCGCCATGAAAGCAACTTCAAACAAAGCGAGAGAGAACGTAGTCCCCTGACTTATTGATTGTTTCCTTTCATAATGAAGTGGTTGACCATTCCAATTCAGTGTTTTTGTTTGTATATAGATACAGATTATGAATATATTAAGCAGAAAGGTAAACAGGTTTCGGGTTTGAAGAAACCCTGGAATCCTGCAGGTAACATGTGATGAAATGAAGCATAAATTCAGCAACTTTTTGTCTGTATTATAATTAGGTTATTGTTCATGTTCGATTCAGCGTATCTTAAACGACTTGATCTTATTTATTAAGTGGGAGCTTGATTCACTCAAAAGATAAGAGGGTTTCGGAGAACAGAGTGAAACAAAACCTGTGAGGTTTGATATTAAGGAAAGATTACAAGCAACATATGCATAAAGAAGAAGAGAAAACGAATGGGAAACAGAAGATATAGAGATAGACCAAAAGAGATGATCAAGAAGAGCGAACGAGAAGATTACGGCGCATCATGTCCTTAAATTCGAAGAAATCAACACGGCCGTCGTGATTACCGTCGACGGAGACGATCATCTGCTGAACTCTATCGATTTCTTTGGCTTCAGGCAATCCCAGCTTCTTCAACACAACTTGCAACTCATGTGCAGATATGTAGCCATCGCCGTCCTCGTCGAACACCTTGAAGGCCTCGGAGAGATCAGCTTCCTCCTCCTGATGCTTATCATGGTCTCCTTCACCCTCCAACAACAGGTCCCCGAAGAAGGCATTGTCCAATGACTGATGTAAGGACACGAAGTCTTCGAACTCAAGGCCGTCGTTGCCAGGCCTGATGTGGGACTTGATGGTGGACTCGAACTCGGAGAAGTCGGCATCGAGACCTAAGACGGAGAGGGCTTGGCTGAGGTCGTGGATGGTGATGGTGCCATCGCCATTCTTGTCGAAGAGGTCGAAGGTGCGGCGGAGACGTATGGAGTTGAGGCTGGGGCTACGGAGGCGAAAGGAGGAGGATTTCTTAGGAGCAGTAGTGGAGGGTGCATGATCAGCAGCTTCCATTATCATGAGCAACAAAGTAACTACTGGAGGAGGAGGAGGAGGAGGGGGAGGAGGAGGCGGAGGTAGAAGAGAATAATAATAAGAATGAATCTCTATTTTCTGATACGACATTTAAGGTCAATTGAGGGACAAAGCGCGTTTCCAGCTTTGACCAACACCCATCCATCACAATGACCGTTTCCGTTTCCGTTTCCGTTGAATACATATATCTATAACGTTAACCACGTGCATGCATACTTTTAAAATTTCAGACCCAAGTGGAGGAAGAAGAAGACGACGAGTCGTGTTAGAAGTTAAAAAATCATATCATTTTAATATTTTGATTAAATCAAAATTAATTTAATCCGTTAAAAGAAAATTAGATGTAATGTCCAATGTTGAATAAAATTACTTTTCTTTTTTTGTATTCTTAATTAAAAGAAAACCATTTTATTTTATATTTTTACTTAAAAATAATAAAATACACGTTTATATATACAGAATTTAAAATAATAATTTATTATAATTATTTAAAAATATTAATTTTAAGTCAAATTTAATTAGCTTTAGTTCAATTTTAAATTACATTTTTTTGTGTTATTTTTTAACGAAAGTTTAAGAGAAATAATTTTTAATTTTTTTAAAAATTTTAAAAATTAGAGAATTAAAATAAAATTACCAGACAACATGAAATTATTATATGCTTTATCTTTTTATTTAAAAAATGTAAGTGGTCAATAATATATAAGTGATTATTGATATTATAAATAATAAAAATTTTAAATTTTAAAGTAAATTCTTTTATTTGACAATGATAATTACTACAAATCAATAAAACCTTATCAATATTTATTTAGATGGTCGTGTTGGTTGAGTGATGAGCATGAGATTAAAAAGTTTTATGTTTAAATCTTTCTCTTTTAATCAAACCTATCGTACAACACTTGCTTAATATAGAATACCCGATGATAATTTGTAGGCTATTATGCCAATCCAAAAATTTATAAATTATACATTTAAAGGATAATGTTTGTGATTTCCTCGTTTCTAAAAAAAAAAAATCACAGTAATACAGATAGTTCGTTTCTAATACTATTACACTTACCTAGTACTGGGTTTAGAGAGTCAACATTAGACCGCATGAGACGACGTCGGACGGATGTACGCCTCTGTCTCTCTCGCTGTCTTTTTTCCTTGGAACACGACACCACACACTCCAGACTCAAATTGTTTGCTGTCGCTGCTCTTCTTTTCATCAACTAGGGATTGGGATTGGGATTGGGATTGAGATTGAGATTGGGGTTTAGGGCTTGGCTACATTACAAATGAGCGATTTATTATTCAAACTCTAAGCCCCAGTGGGAGCAATCAAGACGAAGACACCCCTTTGTGCTTCATTCAATCTCTGTTCTCCCTTCTCTTGTTGGTTACGGACAGAGTAACTAAGCTTGAATTCCTTTTTCATTTTATTTGGGACTTACGGGGGTTGCTGCTGTTTGAAGAGAAGGACGAAAAGGCAGCCGAATTTCAATTTCATAGTTAAAAGATGATAATGGAAGGACGGAGGATATCGGCGAACCCTAGGCCATGCTCCGGAAGGAGGATCGTGGCGAAGAAAAGGCCTCGTGTAGATGGATTCGTAAACACCGTTAAGAAGCTTCAGAGACGCGAGATTTGCTCCAAGAGGGATCGTGCTTTCAGTATGAGCAATGCCCAAGAGAGGTTTCGCAACATGCGTTTGATGGTACTTCTTGTTTCTTTTGTTCCTTCAATTATTACTCCATGAATGCCTTCAAAACTATCATCACCTTGTTTTTAATTCAGTTAAATCTCTATTTCTTTCTCGACTATTTCAGCCTAGTCATACGTTCGAGCATACTGTGAAACAACTCAATTGTATGTTTTTTTTTTCATTTTTAAGATCTAGACCAATTCACCTTGAATCTTTCTTTGCTCCCTATAATTTGTTGCAGTCTACTCGTTTTCTGTCTTTATATGGGACTTAATCGTTATGTAATTTAGATGGAAAAGAAGAAAGCCCATTGATTTTCTTGTTTTTCCTTTTTAGGAAGAATACGATACTCATGATCCCAAGGGCCACTGTTCAGTGGTGCTACCGTTTTTGATGAAGAGAACGAAAGTCATTGAAATTGTAGCTGCACGTGACATTGTATTTGCTCTTGCACATTCTGGTGTTTGCGCAGCTTTTAGCAGAGGTATAATTGATGTCAGAACTACAACATTTTCACTCACCAACTTTACTTTTTGATTTCATGTGCTTTTCCTATTGAGTTGAAACCATTTTACATGTGTTACACACTGATTGTTTTACTTACAGAGACAAACCAGAGGATATGTTTTCTCAATGTAAGTCCTGATGAAGTAATTCGTAGCCTCTTCTACAACAAAAACAACGATTCACTTATCACAGTTTCAGTTTATGCTTCGGACAGTTTCAGCTCCTTGAAATGTAGATCAACAAGAATCGAGTGCGTTGACATCTTCTCTTGTTTGTGTGGTCTTTCTCTTTGTCTTAAGTCTTGCATGTTATGAAATGCTTAACTTCACTTTAAATGGTTAGGTACATCCGAAGGGGCAAACCGGATGCAGGTTTTGCCCTTTTTGAATCTGAGTCCTTGAAGTGGCCAGGGTTTGTAGAGTTTGATGATGTTAATGGAAAGGTCCTGACCTACTCCGCACAAGACAGGTGCATTTACAATTCATTTCCTATTTGTTTCCCAAATACATTCTGATTATCATTTCTAAATATTTTGTGTTTATTTTCAGCATCTACAAGGTTTTTGATCTCAAAAACTATACAATGCTGTACTCTATTTCGGACAAACATGTACAAGAGATCAAGATTAGGTACCTTCTCTCACTCTCGCTCACCCACACAGTGTACGCGATTATGTGTGCTTGTGAATGGTAGTTTTAGTAACTAGGTTAATTGTTGTTGTTGGTAGTGTTAGTGGTTCAACCAGAAATGGTTGCATGAAGTCTGTTTGTCATGAAATGATGTGTAAGGCAAGTGACAACTATTAAAAAGCTTGTTTGAGTCCTGAAATATATCTCATATCTTGTCTTTTTTTTAAAAAAATATTTTGAACCTGTTATATAACTGCTCTTACGTTGTTATTATTAATTCTATTGGCTACAGTCCAGGCATCATGCTATTGATTTTCAATAGAGCAAGTGGCCATGTTCCTCTTAAAATTTTGTCCATAGAAGACGGCACAGTTCTCAAAGCATTCAACCATCTCCTTCATCGCAATAAAAAGGTTGACTTCATTGAACAATTCAATGAAAAACTTCTTGTCAAGCAGGAAAATGAGAATCTTCAGATTCTTGATGTATGTTCTTTCTATCTCTTTTAGTTTTTCACCTGCACCATTCACTTTCTTCAGCGAAATAACTGCAGGCTGCTGCCTACAGGTTCGAAATGCTGAGTTGATGGAAGTTAGCAAAACAGAATTCATGACTCCCTCAGCGTTTATATTTCTGTATGAAAACCAACTATTCTTAACATTCAGAAATAGGACTGTTGCTGTTTGGAATTTTCGTGGAGAGCTTGTGACATCATTCGAGGATCACCTACTATGGCATCCTGACTGTAACACAAATAACATATATATAACAAGTGATCAGGACCTTATAATCTCTTACTGCAAGGCCGAGTCTGATGACCAGTGGATGGAAGGAACTGGTAATCATTCTACATCCCTCTCATAACAAGTTTTGATAATGCTCAACTTTTTTTGATAATGCTCAACTTTTGGTGTGTAATAATTTACCGATGTTATCTGTTGGAGTGTTCTAACTTAATTATAGGAGTTACTAACTCATGATTTTGATGTTTCTTTTCCCTTGTAGTTTTTATTGTAGATGTAATGATGATATTGTAATTAATGAACTAAAAGCAATAATAACTATGTTAGCTCATCTTGTGGTACAAGATGTACCTGAAAGTTTGGTAGGCTGCAAAATTTTCGGATTCTAAAAATGTCGTATGTTATGCCCTTTTTGGAAAATATAAAACATGAAAGTGAGGCAAACCCAACAAAGTTGCTGCCATAGGCATTCAGCAGCCATAGTTGGTTGTATAATTCAGAATCAGATATTCCATGATACTTTATTGGCGAGGGTGGGACTATCAATGCCTTAATTTATTCTATAAACCTAGCTAAAGTCAGGATTTTATCTTTTGTCTTAACTGCATGCTACATAGATGGCAGAGACCATTTTGATATCATATATGGACAAGAAAGGAAGGCAGATCTATTTTTGACTATTGGCTGAATGGCAAAACTGATGAAAATTGATGCTGTTTTAATCCTTTTTGGGCCTCCTCGTGGAGGTTTTAGAAAGGAGTGGGTTTGTTCTTTTTAAGAATCAAGGTTATGTGTCAAATTGAACTGAACATTGCCTTCGGTGTTATGTAGGAGATTTATAGTGGGAGTTCCTAATCTTATTCTTTGCTTTTGATGCAGCTGGATCGATCAATGTTAGTAATATCTTGACAGGAAAATGCTTGGCTAAGATAAATGCCACAAATGGCAATCGCAAGGGTTATGAGTGTAGCAGCAGTTCTAGCGGTTTAAAGCAGACTCATTCTATGATAAGAAGTACAGTTGTGGAGGCTTTAGAAGATATAACTGCCCTTTTCTATGATGAAGAGCGGAATGAGATTTACACTGGTAATAGGCATGGTCTGGTTCATGTATGGTCCAACTGAGCAGTTACATATCTGTAAGTGAGTAGTGTTAGAGATATTCCACCATGCTTTCATGTTGCGAATTGGTTGACTTGTGATGAATTGTGTATCATTATGTTGCTTCCAGACGGATGCTGTCATTATCTTATGTCTGTGTAGCAATTTGTAGATTTGCATTTGGGGTGCCCTAATCTACCCAGGGTTGAGAGATGTGGAGAGAAGTGAGGTAATTCTGTTAAAGCATTGAAATTTTTTAAGAATGCATCAAATGCCATGTATCATTTGTTTGTATTACTGTTTTGTTTCGACTACATTAAAAGATTGGTTCTGAATTTTCAAGAAATTATTGTAGAAGACCACACTGTTGTCTTTGAAATTCATCATCATCATTATTACACTCAGTCCGAAGTCTCGCAATGAAGCGAGATCTGGAAAGATCTAATAGTACGCAACCTTACCCCTATATTAGGCACGAGAATATTGTTCGAGGCTATAGAGTGGTTTCTTTAGGCAACATATGCAACCATACTCTTTTGAGCGACAAGTTCAGGAAGTTGCTCCATGTAAACTTCACCTTGAAGGTCTTTCTGATTGATGCTTATTTTGCCAATAGAGAGGTTTCGGTGAAGCCTTTGCACTGAGGTGTTCCTTGAGGCGAATATAGAGCAGACGTCTCTAACATAGCAGTACTCCATCCAAAATGAGCCAGAGGCTCTGCCATTGTTTTAGGAACACGAACATAGGATGTGAAAATCAATGCAGTATTCAAAGGGGAGAAAGATTTTTTAATTCTCAAATTTTTAAAATATCCAGTAATCAACTTTTTAAAATCTTAACCATTTAGTTTAAATGGTTATTTTTTTATAATATGACATGTTTATTGAATATCATGTGAATTTTTATTTATTCACCACATCGATTAAAATTAACTTTTTAATTGAATTATTAAAGTTTTATAAATTATAACGATGGTCACTTAATTAAAATTATCAAAAGTTTAAATATTAAATTAAAAATTTTAAAAAAGGATTAATTTAAAATTGAAAGAATAGACTGTTCCATTACACACGCATATTCAAATAATTTACTCAAAATTTTCAGATTTGAAATTAAAAATTCTTACTTTAATAAAGAAAATATACTCTTATATTTTAATTTATTAAAACCTTTTTAGACACTTTAGTTAGTTAAAGTTTATTGAATTTTGTAAATAACTTATTAAAATTTTGAAAGTTAATCATATAAATGACTACTATATACTTATAATTTAATAATTCTCTTTGCATATAAATGTTATCTTAAAGATTTAACTGAACGCTTTCGACACAGGTTCTATCATGTTCTCTTCTCTTCTGTTCAAGACGTAAAACAAATCTAAGAAAACGAAAGCTTTGGTCTCTCTGTACTCTTCTCTCTGATTTTCCCTCTTCGTCCCGCAACCGCAAAGCAACATCTGTTCTTGTGTAGTTTACTTCACACTCACGGACCTTCTCTTCCTCTCAGCGGAAAGCACTCGGCTCTTTCTTCTCCCTATATTTGGGTACGGCGAAATTACTGCTGTTTCAAAGAATTGTCACTTTATTTTCCAAACATTCCCACACACTCTTCACTTGTTGAGTTTCTTTCTTTTCCTGGAGAGGGTGGTTTTCGTTTCTGTCTATAATTAACTTCAACTATAGAGCATGGACACGTATCTTTCAATTTCTGGCGGTCTCCTTAAAAGGATATATTTTTGTGTTTAATATTTTAACAATTTCATATTTTTTTGCTTAAATTTTTGTGAGTAATTTAGCCTTGTTTGCTTTCATGTTCCCATCAAGATTCTAAATTTATCAGTGGGTTTCACTTGTTTCGTCCCTTTCTCTATCAAATTTTCTTTTCCCTTTTTCTATCCATTTGTTTGGTTATTCTTTCTTTTGTCTGTGTTTGTATGTAAAGTGGAGCTTCGGGATTTTTGCAGATAAAGTGAAATAGAGTATTTTGATATGTAAACAGCTGGGGCTTTCATAGTATTATTAGATTCATATGTTTTTGGAGTAATATGTTTATTTATGTGTCGGGGTAGGCATATACTTAGTCGTCTAAGTTTTGGATATTGCCACACAGCTTGACTTAAGAGAAGTATTCTCTACATCACCGCAAATACGGATTCACCATTCTCCTCCCTCACCCCTTTCGCGCTCTGCATCAGCTTTAACAAATGCATTCACAGTCCTTGTCTCTCGCAGCTCAAAGTACTCTGCCAAGGTAATACATATCTAATCTTAGCCTCAACGTTTCTCTGTCTTTCTCTGATTACTGTTCTCTCTGATGCAATTACAGTCTTCCCTTGAGAAAAAATGGGACGAAACCCTCCAATTCCTCCAAATTTTACAAAGGGTGGTCTTCCAAGGACAATTGTCTATCCACTATATTGTGCTCAGCCTGTGGGAATGGTGGAATTACAAAGAACCCAGCAAGGGTTCGTGACAACGATGGTGTCATCATTGTTGACCATGGGTCGAGGCGTAGAGAATCCAATCTTATGCTGAGTGAGCTAATTAAAGACTGCAACTTTATTTGTTTTTGGTTTGGTATGTAGTTTTTTGGGTTTATGGGTTTTGTGAATTGGAGTGGCAGATGAGTTCGTGGCCATGTTCAAAGATAAAACCGGCTACTCAATTGTAGAGCCTGCTCATATGGTACGTCTCATCTCTATTTTTACTATATGGCTTTTTCCTTTAACCCATAAGTGAGAGCTACAAACTTTTGTCTATCATATGTGACTAGGAGTTGGCAGAACCTTCGATAAGAGATGCATTCAATTTGTGTGTGGAAAAAGGGGCAAATCGTGTACTTGTTAGCCCATTTTTCCTCTTCCCCGGGAGGCATTGGCACCAAGTAGGTCATTGTTTCTTGGAATAGTTACTCCTTCAAATTTGTTCAATTGTTTAATTCGATTCCCAAAGTCTATTTCGAGTTTCATTTTACTTCAAGCCTACTCAAATTTTACCTTTAAAGAGATATATTGAAGGAAGTCAAAGAATATAAACTCTGTCCCCTTAACAAGTCAACTAAAAGTTTTCTATTTGTTATTTGAAAGGATATCCCTTTCTTAACTGCTGAAGCTGCCAAGGAGCACCCTGGAGTCCCTTATCTCATTACTGCACCACTTGGCTTACACGAGCTACTTGTGGTATGTGATTTATGCGTTGCATATTATATACAATGTGATCACGAAATTAGTTTCACAAGGCTGCTTACCTTTCAACGCTGAATTCAGTTGGTTGATATTGTAGGATGTTGTCAATGATAGGATCACACATTGTCTATCCCATATAGCAGGAAATACGGATGAGTGTGGAGTCTGTGTTGGAACAAACAAATGCAGGCTTTACTAGCCTTTGAAATTGACCATCTATGTCATATATGAGGCTGGTTAGCTTGTTTCGAGGAATGTGGCTGTTTACATTTCAGGTGAGAAACTACTTCTGGGAAATTCAAAATTTTTGTTTGTGGAGGTGGAAACTTGTTCATGCGATCTCTTGGTTACCCTACCATGGCTGACTGGTTTGCATTGCTGCCAACATTCGCTATTCACTTGAAGGCTTTACCCTTGAGTAATGCTTCACCGTACATATGGCTCAAACGTGAAATACTTCTCCGCATGGCAATGAGCACCTTGAACTTGACCTGATCGAACTGAAGCAAAGGAACACATTTGGTTTCGAAGGGAGTAAACTGGAACAATGGAAACTGAGGTATCTTCTACCGGATGGTTTCAGATGGTGACGAAGCTCAGAAACGAAGCAGAAAATGAATTTCTTAAAGACATTTTCGTTTTTATAAGTCAGGAAGGTATTTTCTATTTGTAGCAGTTGCTCATAGAACTTGTGAGGTCTTACGGATTAAATGACTATTGGAAGAATTAAAAGTTAGTTGTACTGTGATAATAAAAGAGCATTACCATCCACTCCAAAATTTTCTACATAATGCCTCGTGCCCTTAGCCTTTTAGCTTATTGTTTAATTTCATTCACAGGTACTTTTTAAAATTGTGAATGTAAACGAAAAGGATTCACAATCTTCGTATTTAATCACCAAGTTGATGAACAAAACATCTTATACACTTCGGTGCATTCAAGAAAATAAGACAAGATTCAAATGTAGAGGAAATGGAATCAGTATTGGGATTTGTCAAGGGTGTCGAAATAGGGATGATCAAGAGCTGCCTTGGCTGAGATTCGCTCAGCTGGATCATACTTGAGCATCTTCTGCAGGTATCCCAAACACAAAAAGTTGTTAACCCAATTTTGAATAATCACTTTGTACAAGTAAGGGCAAACAGGGACAATATTATTCAACCTAGAAAGTAGGAGCAGAAAGTTGGCTTACCACCTTAGGAACATACTGAAAATTGTAAATGATCATGTTAAACTTGCATATCTTAAGTTAATTCCAAGCCAATGTTGTATGGCAGCAAAATAAAGCAGTCGTGTTGATATTTAGTTTACTTTGAGTTAAGCACAGGTGAGAAAAATCCAGATGCTTTCGTCAAAATATGGCATTACGTATCTTAGCTACCTACCATCATATAGAGCTACCGACAGAATCACTTTTCTCAAAATCCTACAGTGAAATTCAAGACAAATAGAATGGAAGGGAAATATGGTCCAGACATCTAGATGCTGAAGTATTGGTTAATGGAAGCAACAGCACGTAGCTGTATTTCAACATTTGCTCCACTAAATAAAACGACATCAAAGGAAGGCATTGCTAACTAAATCCTTCCCCGACATCTCCTGTATAATTTTTTTAGCTTTTCAGTACACGTAATAAGGATTGAGGGGTTGATTGTCAGGTAATAATAACGATTAAATTAGTTGTAAAAAGTCGCTGCAACGATGACGGTGAAATCAACTGAAACAAACCAAAACTTCCTCTATCATTCTCTCTTTTCTCTTCTTTCTATCCTCGTTACAAGTTTTCCGGAAATTCCCAATTCTAGATTCTAGTTCCTACAATTCAATTGTATCATTTGGTATCCAGAGCCTTTCCGTGGGGCAGTGCAAATACTCTACTATGGCTGACAGAACATAAGTCTTAGGATGCTAGTTAACTTCACAAATATCTACTATCATCCTAAGAAAGATGGTCAGGTACAAGTGTTGATTCAAATTCTTAACTCTTATCTTCTGATGCCTGGTTAGTTACTATCCTCAATTACACAATTGTTAGCTTTCTAAATGGTGGCATAATGCTACCTTTCATTGAGCGATTCAACACTCCCATCCAAAGCATTATATGGCTGTACTCCACTATTGCACATTTCATATGTTGCAGGTGATTCAAAATTGCTAACAGTAGGATCATGCATTGGTCGGTAGGCTCAAACAAAGAATGAAACAAGTGGCTGACAAGAGGAAGATTCATAAGAAATTTTTATAGGAGATAGGCCCTACAAACAACATAGTGTTCTTAGAAGAGAAGTACGTACGTATCAGACTTTTCATTGGTTCTTTAAAAATAATTGTTCAAATTGGTAAATTGATTACAAGCTAGAAGTTATTGCATCATCTCAGATTCACCCTACCTTGAACGTATTTCAACTCTGGTAAGTATGTGAACACTGATGATCAGATTCTATCACTTCAGTAGATGCATTGATGGCAATATCTAAAGTTCCAATTGATGTTTTAGATCAAAGATTAGCATAAGAGAAAGAACCTAGCAGCAGTGCAAATATTAATACAGTGGCCAGATAATGAAGAGCAAGAAGTTATATGGGAATAATATGATTTGCAGACATATTCCTAGGATTGACCTTGTGAACAAGGTCGTTGAAGAGGGAAGGGATGAAACGTGAAAAAAGGGTTACTTAATGAAAGTGACACTACGTAATTATATTAAAACATCAGCTTTTACTAAATAACGACTTTGAAGAGAAGGCGTTGGTATAAGTGCTTTCCCTATCTCATCTTGATAGAGTTTTATATAGCTTTTCATTACCCTTATAAATGACTTATTGATTGATTGTAAGGTACGAATAAAGACGTAACTAGTCATTATTACTCATTGCAAAGGGAAAGAGAAAAATCTAACTCTCTCTGTCTATTATTCCTCTTCTTTCTTCCCTGTATTCTTACTACTTCAGAAATTCCCAATTCTTGTGTCCAACTCTTTCAATTTACTTGTACCATACATCTTGCAGTAATTGGAGAAAACAAGACGACGCAGCAAAACGAAAAGATACGTACCGACAAAAGATCCACACCGTCAGGCCCAAGAGAAGGAACAGCGCGCGCCAAGAGTTGAGGCTCCCATTGTGGGTAGACATGCCAATCCCTCAAAGAAGTTACTCCTGGCCAGTGCTGTTCGGTTGGTGTTCCCAGCAACCTTGTGCAAATAGGGAGTGTATGCAAGGCGTATAAGCTAGTGATTGATAATAGAATGCAGATCCAAAACAAATACTTTGGAGAATACCATTATATATACGTATAGTCATACATACAGCTAATTGAGCCGAGTAATGTAGACAAGCTAACGAAATTAACAACTGGAATTAATTGATTACCTGAAAATATGAAGCAACTGCTGAAACTCGGAGTCGCCAGGGAAGAGAGCTTGCCTTCTGACCATTTCAGCTATGAAAATTTTAGCACAAAACTCTAGTAAGCTTTCGATGAAGTGGAAGAGTTGTATAGAAAGAGAGACTGCAGATGCCGGGGAATAGGAAACAATTAAATTATTTATGAAGAAAGCTGGAGTTGGGTTGGAGTTACCAAAGATGCAACCGACAGACCAGATATCAACGGCGGTAGAATAATGGGTGGAACCAAGCAAGACCTCGGGAGCCCTGTACCAAAGAGTAACAATCTCGTGGGTGTAACTCTTGAGAGGGACGGTGAATGAGCGTCCCAGTCCCAGATCGGCGATTTTGAGGATGCCCTTATCCTTATCGAGCAGCAGATTCTGAGGCTTGAGATCGCGGTGAAGGACGCCGTGGCTGTGGCAATGAGCCACGCCCTTGCAAAGCTGGAAGAGAAAGCTCTGGATGAGGGATGGGGAGAGAGGGCCGGGGTTGGGACCTTTGCGGTGGGAATCTATGAATTTCTTCAGATCAGTGTCAAGGTACTCGAAAACCAAGTAGAGATTGGACTTATTCTTCTTAGGATTATTATTATTGGAATTAGTAGTAGTGTTGGAATGGATGTTTTCCTTATTAGTAGTAGAAGAAAAATCGGACGAAGCATCAACATGCTCAACGGTGAGGAGGCGGACGACGTAGAGAGATTGAGACAGCAATTGAAGCAACGAGACCTCACGGAGAGCGGTGGGAGGGATGCCCTCCTCGTCCATTTCAAGCCTCGTCTTCTTGAGGGCCACCATCGTACCCGTCGTCTTGTCCTTCGCTTTGTATACCTTCCCATATGTTCCTTCCCCAATTTTCTCCAACTTGTCATACTTCTCCATTTTTCTCACTCCTCCGGATTTCTCCTCTCTCCGCAATCCTATTTCTCTCTCCATTTCTGTTTATTATTTCTGTATAAAAAGTCGTGGGGGGTTGGGGGGGTGAGTTTTTTGAAATTCAAATTTGAAAATTATTTTAGGAGGGAAAGGAAGTTATGCCTGTTGCCAACCTCAAACGGCTTATCGTCACATTCATCTAACCGACTTCTGCGACTCACCTCTTCATCCACAATCCTATGGTACGCGTCAGTATGAATTGGAACCTACTAAAGTATGCCCCTTTTGGCCTTTAACATACGTTAGCTACAGGGTTTTTTTTTTCTTTTTCCAAATAGGGTAGTGGTGTGGCAAATTTATTCACCAATTTAGGAGTGGATTGCCTCTTGAGGCCGAGCTTTGGGGTGTTAAATCGGATTTACAATTAGCTCGGGATCTCGGGTATCGATGTATCATCGTTAAAGTCGATTCCCTTCAGGTAATAAATATTCTCTTTTCCTCTAACTTTTCGAAGACTAACACGTATTTTTTGGGGACAAGTATCTAAGCGTTATTGCGTCAACCTTGAAAAGTGTAGCTCCAACATGTGTATTGAAAAGTGCAGCTTTTACATGTATATCGAGAAGGCAACCAAAGTTCTGACCTGATAGCCTGACCTCCCTCGCAGCCTTTGTCAAGCCCAATCTTCACTTTCTCCAAGAACCACCGACGTCAGTCTGAGCCCACATGTTATGTAACTAGCACGGATTTGTGTACCGCAAACACTGAGCTAGTTAGGCTTGAGTTGTAATTTTCCTTTTTTCCCTTGTAGAAAAAAAAAACAAGGAAAGAGAAGAGACTCGAATGAATAAAAAGATTTCCAGAATTTGAATTTTACTCACTGTCGGGTTCAACGTAATACGAACAGATGTTTATTGAACTTAGAAAAGGGGAAATCCTAGAGGATCACTTACTGAAAACAAAGCACATATACAATACTTGCTATAATGCCCGGTAAAAGAACGGGTTTTAATTAGAGAAATCCAAAGAACACCGTTTATAAATAAAGTTGGCAACGACTATTTCAATCAGCCTAAGATTAATTTAATACAGTGTTCTTGAAAATCCATTAAAAAAACACGAAAACAAAGTCCAAAATGTTGGGCAGGGCAGGCTCACCGCTGGCAGCTCCTGCTGGCCTGCCTGCTCTAGTAACTTATTACCTAGCTAGCTACAAAGCAGTAATGGAATCATTTCCTCGTTCCAGGGTTTTTATGATTAAAAAAAAAGTAATTATCCTAGTTATCAACGACTTCAATGAGAGTAGGCTCATAATCACTAGGAGCCTCAAATCCATGAAGATTCATCACAGTTGCAGCCACATTGGCAAGTCCACCCGTAGGAACGTCACTACGGAACCGAACGCCACGGGCCAGTCCTGGACCTCCAATCGCTATTGGCACCTATACGTAGAGAACAAAATATTGAGGCAATGGACCAATTATGAAAATTTGTATGATGAAAAGCCTGTTATTAATAACACACTGTCCAGCCACTTACTGGTTGAAGAGTGTGAGATGTGAGGATCTGAATGTTGCCATTTTTATCGAGAAGGGGTTGGCCAGATTTGTTCCTCTTCACCATGTCCTCCGCATTGCCATGGTCCGCGGTAACAACATAGATTCCACCAACTTTCTCTATTGCTTCAATTATCATCTGCAGTCACATTACTTCCCATTCAGTAACAACGAAGTCATAAAATGGGTCTTTCCTTCGGTATTAACCAACTACTTCCGCAAAACAACTAGGTCCAGGTTCATACTACTCGACCCTACTGTAAAAAACAGACAATGAAATACCACACGCAACACACAATGCACACATCAAATGTAAATCATAAATTGCCGAATGTCAATATCTGCACCACTCTGCTTATGGCCTGAAACTTCAAGAAGTTGTGAAACTAGATGGGTTCATAGACGCTCAAAAGACCAAAACGATGAGTATATACATATCAACGTCATCGTATACCTTGACAGCTTCATCAGCAGCCTTGCATGCCACGACTGTAGCTTCAATATCTCCCGTATGTCCCACCATGTCACTATTTGGTAGGTTCACACGCACCTAATGCAAACAGGAAACCATAGGTTATCTCCACTTCCATATGAGTTGTAATTATACATTAATTACTAACGTGCATCAATCACCTGGTCGAATTTTCCACTAAGAATGGCGTCCCTCGCCTTTTCTGCAATCTCCAATGCCTTCATCTTTGGTTGGACATTGAAAGTAATTCCAACATCACTGGGAATTTCTATGTACTCCTCCATTTCAGGGTTGAAATAGCCAGAACGATTTCCATTCCAGAAGAAAGTAACATGACCAAATTTAACAGTCTCACTGTTGAAAAATTGGAAGATTGTAAGATTATAAACCAAGAGAAATAAGGTCCACGGAATAGAGTGAAATGGGAAATTTGGACTTTGCCACCATCCATACTAAGAGACAATTGCATCATTAAAGGCGAATAATAAGCACATTTACCTAGTCAACCTGCCATTTCAAAACAATAAGGTCCTCTTGCCTAATGCATCAACAAGCACTATTCAGTGTTGCATTGGGAAGTATTGAAATGAAAACAGGAAGGACCCCTAGAACTTAGCTTAACTCTTCAAGATCATACACGCCAACCCAGATGAACCCCTAAAAGATCTTTAATGTTTCTTTTTAAGTCAACCCTAGTTCAACTCCATTCAACCATACAACAATTGCCATGCTTGAGATGACCAGGGCTGAGTCTAAAAGAGTGGTATGGCATTACAACCAGATCTTGGAAGCTGGGATTAGGAAAAACATTAACTTCAGAAATATAAGCAGGAACAGAATACGTAGGCCCATAAACTACAACCACACCGAGTTCTTTTAACAATAAATGCACCCAGAAGGCATTTGTCAACCTAAAGAGTTGAAAAGCCCTAATTCTGCCTGTGATCCCAACAAAAAAGTACAGATAGACAAAGGCAACCGACAAGATCCCACTGTTTTTAAGAACAAATGGCCATCAATGGCATGCAGGAGCCTCTAAAACACGATATAAATGAAGCAAACTCACCTGCAAGCAAATGTACGGACGCCATTGTGGACTAAATATTCACCAGATGTTCTCTCAATCTCTGGAGGAGACACAAGGTAATGGCTTGGAAGCTTCAACTCACCATCATACTGAAGCATTCCGGCATAACGGATTTTAGGAAACCTAACACGATCAAATTTGTCAAAATTCTCATATTCAAGTGCCTTGGCAAGCATAACCATCCGATCTGCACGGAAGTTAAATGTGACAACAGCATCACCATCCACAACTGGACCCACAGGCTTGCCACTATCATCAACAATGACAAAAGGAGGTAAGTACTGATCATTGGCCTTGGGATCTTCCCTCAGTTTCTTGACAGCCTCAACAGCATTTTTAAACTTATGTGGAGCTTCACCAAGAACCTGAGCATCCCACCCTCTTTTCACAACATCCCAGTCATTCTGTAAAAGATTCATGGGAGCTCATAAGCAAGCAGGTATGAAATTAAATTTATTACCCTACCAGAAACACCAAGTCATCCTATATCTTGTTTAGAAGACTGCAAAGAATGCCAACACGCTATCAACGTTTGAAATGGAATAGTCACCCATTTCATCTCAAAGAGAGCGGCAACAGGTAAGTACAGAAGCCCCATTAGAATACTTGACATTTGCTGTTCGCAAAACAACAATATACTGAATACTTATGCTCGTTAGAGACTAATGCAATATCCACCAATCCTAAACATAGAGAAACAATGCCAGAATAATTTGTCAGCAGGAACAATAATAAGCAATGCTTCCCATACATCCAGGGATTCTGCCACAAATTGCACTTCATTTCAACAATGACAAGAAAAGGAAATAAGTACCAGGAACTAGTTCCATTTGCAAGAAGTTGATGCTTGAAAAACATAATCCCAGAAGATATACAAAAAAATTAGGCCAGTAATATGATAGCAAGCCTTTTAATACCTCATATCGGTCCATGGTAACGTACATGCGACCTCCACCTGATGCAATTTGTGCATCAACACCTTTTTCACGTAATTTTGCCAGGTCATTCTCCAGAGTCTGCACAAACCCTACACTAGAACCATCCAACACATCACGTCCATCGGTGAGAATGTGAACACGAATTCTTTTAGCACCTCGTTCACCAGCACCTTTTATCAACAGCTGCACAAAGAAGACAAGAGAGAAGTAAGAATACATTTGGGAAGGAAGTCGATAAACCCCTGATTACGTATTCTAGGAGGAAGCCATGTGCTTAGTAGTTTTAATTGTTTTAGGACTGTTCTACGTATTCTAGAATGTAGGAGTCAGTTATGTTTACTGGTTAATTTAGAACTCTATTCCGCAGTTAGATAGTTAGAGGGTCAGCCATTGTAGGCAATTACTCATCGTTTCCAGATGAGTACTGCCTACCACCCTCAAACTGATGGACAACCAAAAGTTGTCAACCGATGCTTAGAGGCCTATTTTCGTTGTTTTGCTCATGAACAGCCCAAAAAATAAAGTTCCTACTTATGCTGGGCTGAATATTCATACAACACTGGTTTTCATGTTTCTACGAGTACCACACCTTTCAAGGTGGTTTATGGCAGGGACCCACCACCTCTACATCCATTTGTGAAAGGTGAGACTGCTAATGCAGAATTAGAAGACCAATTATTAATGAGAGATGCAATGCTAAAATTGCTAAAAGATAATCTTGTTAAGGCTCAAGCACGCATGAAATATCAGCATGACAAGAAGCGTAAGGAACTTTCTTTTAATGTTGGAGATTGTCTTGCTACGCATTCAGCCCTTTAGACAAAAATCTCTATCCAAGCAGCGCTATGAGAAGCTATCTCCTAGGTTTTTTGGGCCCTACAAGGTTCTAAGAAAGCTAGGTTCAGTAGCTTATGAGTTGGAACTTTCACCAAATGCACGGATTCATCCAATTTTCCATATTTCCTTGCTTTGCCCTACTCATGGTGTTCTACCACCATCATCACCAGCTTCACTACCCATTTCTGCTGATTGGGAACTGCAATTGCAACCAGAACGCGTGCTTGACTATCGCTGGACTTCTATATAGGAATTGGAGTTATTAGTAGCTTGGCGAAGTCGACCTCTTGAAGATGCTACTTGGGAAGACTATAACCTCTTGGCTGCTCAATATCCAGATTTACACCTTGAGGACAAGGTGAGACGTGATAAACTCCTGATTACGTATTCTAGGAGGAAGCCACGTGCTAAGTAGTTTTAATTGTTTTAGGGCTGTTCTACGTATTCTAGAATGTAGTGGTCAGTTATGTTTGCTGGTTAATTTAGAACTATATTCCGTAGTTAGATAGTTTGAGGGTCAGCCATTCTAGGCAATTAGTTATTTTATTTTTCTATAAATATTATGCATGCAAAGATATGAATAACACAACTCATTCGAACCTTTTATTTGTGGAGATTCTCCCATTGGCTATTGTTCCTTCTTTAAGTGAGATTCTTGCTTCTAGAGAGCTTAATAGATTTTTATTTCGCTTCTATTTTCTAAAGTACCTAGTCCCTACCAGAAGTTCTGACCGAAAACACCAAATCATGAATCAGAAAGTCACCTGCAATTGATCAAGTCTGGAATGCACTCCACCATCACTCAACAAGCCAATCATGTGCAAAGTGCCAGTTTCAAAACATTCCTTTATGTACTTAAATCCCTCCCCATCATAGATTTTTCCGGAGGCAAGAGCAAGATCAACAAGCTTCGCCCTGCACTTAGAAGCAAAGGGTTGTTAAGCTCAAAGCTTAAATAAAGATATTACAGGATCAAAGGCTAAATGGAAAGGAAATTACAACATAACATAAAAGCAATCCTTTCAAATTTTGATGTTGTTGAGAAGGTCAATAGTAGAATCAAGGTGAATGATTCTTCAAAATCAGAAAGTAAAGAACAGCTTGAGGATCTTTTTTGATTAAGAACAGCATAAATATCACGTCAATCATTGTATAGATTATAAAAAAATTGTCAATAAACAACTTTAGAGTGAAACTTTAGCCATCCCTCCACAACAATTACCAATACGTAGCAGCTACCACAAAAAGTTTGTAAAGATATTAACCATGTTTGAAAGACATGCAATGTTTTAAATAAATAAATCATGCTTTAAATTATATACAGCAACTATGTAAATTGATAGGGACCACAATGATGTGGTTCACCACTGAACAATTTAAGGATGCATAAATAAAAATATTAGTGATGATTTTTCACCAGAAATCAATAAGAAACAGTAGTGATCACAAAGTTTGGTAGCATGAGAGAATCCAAAATAGCAAATCATAGGCATAAGAGAGATGACCCTTGAGCATAAATGCGTCCAGCACCAAGAGCATTGTGGCCAACTTCACTATTGCCCATGTCATCTTCAGTTGGAAGCCCAACAGCAGTGCCATGAGCCTTAATCAACCTCCATTTCTCAGGGGCACCCTGTAGGGGAATAAGAAGAAACAAGACCAAGTCCGTCAGACATAACATCTCTAGATCTAGAACTGTAATCATTGAGATCTCTATAGCAGCATAGCCAAATTACATGAAGTAACATTTACATCTGCAGACTTCATTAACCCGTATAATATAACCATGTGAAATATTGGATCAAGTGTCATGTTAATGTAAAGAAATGTCATAGCACACAACAATTTCTATGAAGAAAAAGCATCGGGAATAAAAAAAGACAATTAGCTAGATAAAACGGATTCATCAGTTCAGGTGCCACCAAACTCCATGTGGAATGATAGATCCGGTAACGGAAATAATAGGAAAATAAGATAAAATAAATCGAGCACGTAAAAGAATCAGGAGATAACCTTTTTGAAGGAATCCATGGTAGGGGTATCGGCGACATGGATGCAGTTGTAGCGATCGGGGTTGGCCTCGCCCCAGCCGTCCAAAACAATCATTGCTATGGTTTTCCCCTTGGGAAGCTTTGGATGATCAGCCAACTTCCAGTTTGTTCCAGAGCTCCCCATGTCTCTCTAGTTTGAAAAAAAAAAAAGGAAACAATAAAGTAGGGGAATGAAAAATGGAAGAGAAAAAAATGATCTAAAAAGAGTACCTGAGGATTAAATAGCAACAGAAACCAAAACCGTTTATACAAATCTTGGAGCCGTTGATCTCGAAGTCGGACCCAAACCAACCAACCAACCCACAGAAACGGAAAGACAAGTGTGGGTTGCTTCTGTTTTTGTTTATATATATTTGTGACGGAGAGAAAAAGGGTAACTGGTAAGAGCCCGTGGAAATAGGGTAGGTTTAGTTAAAAACGTGAAACCAGACGACGACGGTAGGTGGGCTTTGGGACATGCGAGAGAGGCGATGGTTTTAAGACGTGGAACCTGTGAACTCTTTTTGAGCCCAGAGACAGCTGGAGACAAACCCACCCTATCTTCTCGCACAAATACTACAATATATTCTAGAATATATAACTCTTCCTGACTTTTCCTCAAGACATCTAGAAAACCGAAAAGTATTACGAAACCAAAGGAACATAGTTCCAGACCAAACTAAAGCATTTATTCAACTTACTTTCGTGACCCAAGAGGGCATGCACGATCTCGACTTTTCATAAATAGAAAGGCATCAGACATGCACGTACAGTAGGTCAAGCTCTCTTTATTTGAAAAATGGTGCTCCACAAAAACATCATTATTTGACTCTTCTACCGGAAATAAAATATGGTATCTCAAGAATGGTTGATTGTGTTCCATTGTGATTTGTTTTCTTCTATCCAAGGACCTACTTAATTAAACCCGAGCATTAAGCTTTCGTATGCCTCATCATCCAGTTTTTCTTTGTTTCTTAATAATTTAATGAGGTGATCAGGGAGAGAGAGGAATATGCCCAGCTATCTACAGAGGCTTCGTTTTGTATATATGCGTATCCATGTATTTGATCAAGATTAGAATAATACAGCAGCAATATGCATGCCATCACAGCCGACCATGCATATTATAACAAAATGTAATAGTCAAAACAATAAATATAAATGTTTGTAGCGCAAATGAACATAGAGGAGTATGGATTTTTTTTTCCCTTTTTGCTGGTAATTCAACTTCAACGCTTTTAAATTTTGTCGACAATGATGAAGGATACATAACTAACTAACTCAAGAGTATATTTATAGATTAATTTCCATCGGCAGATCTGAAGCTAATTAGCTTGATCTTTTATTTAAAAAGTAAAGGAATGTACAAGCTCCAAATGTTCTTGGGGAAGTTGAAAAAAGAAAGGGAAAGACTGTGGGATGGATGGATGTCGGAAAAAAGAGTCGGGGCGGCTTGAATTTCAACATTCCGATTAAGTAATCAGCCGAATCCACCTTACTTGGGGGTTGATAACCTGTACTATTAAGTTTGTATCAGTGGCTACGCAAAGGAGCTAGCGTCTAGAAGAACCAAACATCTGATCAAGGAGGATGACCATAGCCATGGCAATAGAAGCATCGAAGTCTCGGACTGGAAGTACGATGAGACGGAATACATCTATACCAAAAGCCACACCCCCTACAGCTGCCTCCTTCTGCTTTATCTCGGCCACCACCCTCCGCCTCTCCCCGTCATTATCATATATGACGCAGCATCGCTGTGCGTACGATCCTTCTATCTCGTATATCAATTTGTTGTTGTTGATGTTATTGTTCAGCTTATTGCTCTTAATGCTATTGTTACCGCTGCTTTCAGCTGCTCTCACATCTGCCAGACTCTTGGGCTTCAGAATGTTGCCACGCTTCCTCGCACAATACCTGGGATTATCGATTGATTCACCCTCGTAAATCAGCCAGCTTTCGCTCAGTCCCAACCTCTGATAACATTTATATCCATCAGAAACAACAAATTCTATTTTGCTTATAAGAAACAATCATCGTGTACGTTGCTATAAACAAATTTTTGTATACCTTGCGACGGATGGTGAGAAGAGGCCTGCCAGAAGCATCCATAAGGACGATCTCGCTTGAGGCTGCCATGTAATTGTCAACCCTGAAGACGAGTTTACCATTGCCATCAAACACCGTAAATCCCTTGCAGTTGAAGAGCAAAGATTTTCTCCACACCGTCAGGACGACTGAGTCAGAAGAAGACTTGGGATTGGGAGGATTACTACAGGGTGCCGGCGGGGAGACCAAGTTTGGGTGTATCCTTGCCATTAATCCTATTGCTGCCGGATGAATCCCACGATGATGATCAATAACAGATTCCAGACTCAAATAATTATATCATATGATAACTAGAGTTTCAGTATTGCGTGCTGCTGAGGAGAAAGACTGATCAAAACACGGAGTATATTAGATAGATAGATGGATAGATATCTTGCTCACCATTCAATTATACGTATATATATACACACACACACACAGAGCATGTAAGAAGAGAGAATATAAGGGTGGGTTGGTGGAATAGGCGGGTGTCTATCCAAGTCAAGACACAGATCGTAAAGGAATATGAAGATTTTTCATTTTAAAAAAGCTGTGGGCGAGGAGGTGCGTCTGAGAATCAAGGAAAAGGATAGCGACTCTGCGGAGGTCCCGTCCCTTGCATCTATGTATAGATATCAACTATCATAGTACCAATTAAAAACTGCCACCCTTTGATGTATCTTTACTTCAAAGCGACAAATATAATTTTTCCAATGATTATAATAGCGAAGTCAAGATTGATTATCAAGAAAACGAACAGCCAAAGGGTGCAATTACGGATTGTGGACAAGGTCCATCAAACAACTTACCAATAATCTTGTGGCTCAGAATTAAATCGCGGTGCTTCTCAAGAGATATTTATCGTTCTATATTTGCAAAATGGACACGCATTCAGATTTTTGTAAGTCATTATGATTGATTTTTTTTTCCAATTGGCCGGTGAGTTTTGGGCGACTCTCGTTGTTGGCTTGTAGGACCATTCTCCCCACTCTGCGTGCAAGGCTGACCTCTGAATTCTTTACTCTCCATCGTTAGAGTGTAGCTTTTATACGTTATTATTTAGTGTGTATATACATATATAGCTAGCCAACAACGAAAGGGGGAATGGGAAAATTGATTTTGTGCATTTGAGAGGATAAACATTTGAACATATGGTATTATGTCATTAGCTGGGTACAAACATATACATAAACTTAGCCCATAATACAAAGAAGAATATAACGATAAGACTAGAGAATAATCTGTTGACTAATGGGTGGTGGTGCATTAACCGTGACCAAGGCATATATGTAGGTTACTGAAATTGAACGTGAACCAGATCCTTTCTTTCTTTTTTATGAATATTAGCACAAACACTACTGCGTATGAAAAAAGGGATTAAGGAATCCGAATACATTACGTGTTGAAATTGACGATGGCAAGCAGGCATCTAGAACAGAGGTTGGTGGTTGGTAATAGTATATTTCACTGGCAGTGGAAATTCTCTTTTTTTAATTTGTAATTGTATATCCATGTTAACTTTTAATTAAAAAAAAGAGTATTGGGCTTTATTAAGAAACTAGCTTTCTGTTCCAGTATCGGATATTGGGCTTTCAGCCCTCCAAGTTCTCACCCAAATATAACGCGGCTTTCACGTCCAATTCAATGCTTGCAATAATTGACAAATGAAAATATCCAATTCATTAGCCGATTGACTCCTCACCACTCAAATTTCTCTACAAAATAATTTTTATGCCGTCTTTTTCTCCCTTTCCTCTCTTTAAACTCTCTACTCAATCACACGCCGAACCAATAGTTGCATGTCAACATGAAAATAAAGCTGCTGCAACTGCTAATGTTAGTGTTCTTAAGCTTAATCCATTGTCTGGGTAAGTTGGATGTTGTGTTACTGGAAAACCAACCTTATATAATATGTATTACGTATAGATGTTTATTATGATATGCTTTCTTTACAGTGAACGTTGGTGCATCAGGCCAAGACTTGTTCCAGCCAGCTGATGATGAAATTGAGTACCGCTTCACTACGGAAAGCACCCCTTTCCAACTCTGCCTGGCATGCAAGTGTTGTTCCACGAGTAATCCCAGTTCCTGTGTCACCATGCCTTGCTGCTTTGCCATTGACTGCCAACTCCCTAACAAGCCTTACGGGGTTTGTGCTTTTGTGCCCAAGACCTGTAGCTGTACCTCTTGTGCCGTCTAGATGCACCTATACTGCAATTTCGTTCCCCCTATAGCTTCGTGTACTAAAAATCAAAAGTAACGATTTGTTTAAATATAAAAGGAGCAGCTTGTGCTTTGGTGACTCAGAGAACAATTCATTGGCTGGCTAAGGCTCGTAGATATATTAAAATACTTGTTAATTATATTATGGGCAAATAACGAACTTAAGCAATCTTATTGGACTGTCCTTAACAAGATTAATCGAGTCTGAATGATTAAACAATAACTATACAGTAATTTGAATGAACTTATCACATTGACTCATCCTGATTAACTGTTATGGAGTAAATAAAGTTAAGAAAAACCAATAAATGTTACTCTAAGTCGAGGGATGTCTCCTGAATTTTCTCAACGTTCGGGAAGTAGAAGAAGGGATTCGACAATGCGCATAAAAGGAGGGCTTTGGCAAAGTAAATTTTACCTTACGGCTCGGATGGGTCGGGTATGTGAGTGTGTGTAATGTAATGGGGTCGGGTCATCCCAATTTCATTTATTGTTTTCCTTTAAAAAAAAGAAGAAGAAAAAAAACAGTTGCATTGACGCCAATGTTGCTAAAGCAGAAGCTGATTAGCAGTTAATCATTTTCTATAATCGGATCTACCGGAAAGGGAAGGCAATCGCAGCGCCAAAGCATCGCCGGGGAGATTTACAACATATACAAAAGTGTTGCGTGCGGTGGTTGGTGTTGAAAATGGCATCAACGGAGGGATTGGTGCCCATAACCAGGAGCTTCTTGGCTTCTTATTACGACAAACACCCTTTCCAGCCTCTCTCTGACGACGTCTCTCGTCTTTCCTCTCAGATTCGCTCCATCGCCTTCGATTTGCTTAACCACTCTCCTCCTATCTCTCCAGGTCTTTTATTTTATTTGATTGCAACTGCTACTAAGCTAATGCCAACACCTATTTTGATTTTATCCTTTAGATAACTCAACGGTTTTATCGTTTAGATGAAAGGTTGTTGGTAGAAGAAGCGGAGCGGGATCCTCCTCATAAAATAGACGAGAATATGTGGAAAAATCGTGAACACATTGAAGAAATCTTATATTTGCTTCAACAATCCAACTGGCCCTCACCTGTAAGCTAATCTGTTTCCCAAATGAATTTCCACAACTTTTTTCTATTGTGAAATCACTGCATTTTATACTCTATTTCATGTCTCCTTTCGGTTGATTTGTTCATTCCACATTTTCATCTAAACATTGCAGCTTCAGCAGCCGTCGACGTCTGATTGTGCCCAACTTGCCACTGTTTTTAACAGTCTCAGAGACAAGTTTCAGAGCTTGTTGATGACACTGGAGTCTTTCCAATCTAAAAATTCGGATCGTGTATTCAATACAGGTTTATTCTCTACATCTGTCACCCTTGTGGCATCATTTTTCTCAATTAGAATGCCTTCAACACATTTGTTGCCTATGAAAAAAAAAGTCCTATATTATTGCTCATTCTCTAGTCGACCATTTTATTACGCTTCAATATCTTTTGAGCAACTTAAATGTGGAGAAGAGAGAGAGAGAGAGAGAGATTAGGCTATGTCCAAGGGTTTATGTTGATTCTGTCACTGTATGGATGATGTTGATGTACAGTTCCATGAGATTGAGGGATTTTTATCTCCGTCACCATGGTGATAACACAGTTAACTAATGTATCTGTTCAAATGTGCTGTTAGTTATGACATACATGCCTCAAGATTTCCGAGGGACACTCATTAGACAACAAAAAGAACGGTCAGAAAGGAATAAGCAAGCAGAAGTTGATGCTTTGGTGAGTTCAGGGGGGAGCATACGAGATCGATATGCTCTATTATGGAGACAACAGATGGATAGGTGAGATATCTTGTTTTAATTGCTGATTATGAAATAGATTGTATTTCTCTAATAAGTTTGGAAATTGATGTCATCTCAGGAGGAGATTGTTGGCTCAGCTCGGTTCTGCAACAGGTGTATACAAAACTCTTGTGAAGTACCTGGTTGGAGTTCCACAGGTATGATCTTTTTCGCTCCCTTTCATTGCTTTCTTGAGAACTAAGACATAGCAGCTGGCATCCATACCTTTCCTTTTGCCTTTATTTCCTCTGACTGCCTCTTTAGGCCCCTCTAAACTTCATTTTGCCCTTCCAAAATGGTTTTGTTTGATGGAATGTTTCATGTTATTGTGTGATACCTGCATTCAAAATAACTAAATTACTATCATGTTGCTTGATCTGATACGAACGTAGTTCATAAGTTTGTTTAATTTATCTTGATTCTATCAACGCACACTCTTATGAATGCGTATGTTGATCCATGTGTATTATTGTGTGTGGTTTCATTTCTCTTTTTGTCTCTATTTCATGCAGGTTTTACTAGATTTTGTGCGCCGAATAAACGATGATGATGGGTAAGCTGTTAGTGTTCATGGCGTCGTACTATCTTTTGTTACCATGTACATTGGCTATATGGTTCTGGATGTCAATAGTTCCTAACTTGCTCTAGTGATTAATTGGAATTCCCATGTTCAATCTTTAACTTGTAGACCCATGGAAGAGCAGAGACAACGCTATGGACCACCTTTGTACAGCCTGACGGCGATGGTGCTTGTGATTCGGCTGCTTCTTTCACTCTCATGGAGGAGGTTTGAGGCTAGTAATATGTGAGCAAAATTTATGGGAAATACAACTCCATGGTACTTTACTATGAACTTTTGGGTCTTACTGTACTTTCTGCTTTTATTTGGGCAGAAATGGGCATAATGTTACTGTATTGGAACAAGCAGTTGATGTGTACAAGCATGAGTTTGAAAGATTCATAGCCTTCATTAGGTACTATTCCATGGCCTTCATTCATTATTTCTTGATGATACAAGAGGTGACAGAAGATTACCTTTATTTTCTTTTATTTCGGAATTGGGAATGGGAGGTTAGTTGCTTGTTCAATCTAGAAGTGCTATCAGTTCGGAAACTATTAAGGACTACTGGGAGCAGAAGTAGCAATTATCCAGTAAACAGTTAATCTCATCATTATGGGAAGAGAACACAATATATTGAGTATAGGCATACAATTGCTTTTCCCTATCATTCCTAGCCATGGTTTAAGGAAAACTATTGTCAAAAGTTAACTTGGCACTTGAATATGATTATTTTCTAATTTAAAACTTGTTGCTGATGTGAACTTATAGTTCTTACTAATAGTTTGATGAAACAAAAGAAACCAAAGAGAAGAAAGTGGGGATTTAAGGTTAGGCAACTGAGCATATGCTTCAAGTTATTTTTCTCTGTTTCATATTGACTATCATTTGAAACAAAATCAGTCGTTTTCGTTCAGAAGCAACTTTTATTTTATTTTTGAATGTTATACCAAAGGAGTATTATTTTGTTGTTCTGTTTAGTATAAGATAATTTCCAACGCAGTTCACAAAAAGGTCTGCTTTCTAACTCTGCCATTGGACACCATCACTATCATGAATGACATTTTGGGATCTCTAACTCCCTATCCTATTGGCTTTTTCTGTATGCATGGAATCAAATATCAATCTGTAAATAGGGGAAATGGAGAGAATGCAGAAAACTTGCTTTCATGATGAGTAAAATATGCAAAACCTAATGCAACTGAAATTCTTTCTGGTGTACATTACCTCTTAACTTTGCAGAAGCTGCAATTATAGAAATAATTTCTAGATTCCCAAGTTTTAGAAAAAAACTTTTTTACATCCCTTGCATGGCATATTGAGATCAATTGTCCTAAGTTGTAATGTTTGATATTTAACTTTGGTGCAGACAAGGGAATCTAGAATCAAAAGTTAATAAATAATTCACTTGAATATCGATTCCTGCTTAACTGCATCAGAACTTGACTTAGTTTAATCATTTATTATTATTATTATCTTCTGAAATCTATCAGTGGCTTGGCATTTGTGGTACCTTGTGTGTGTTAATGTAGCATATCAATGTCTTTGAACAATAGTGCTTGCAACTCAATCTGACTTTGAATATATTCTATCCATTTTAATGCATTTTTCCTTTATTTGGTCAGTGAGGTCTTTGCGAATTCTCCCTTCTTTATTTCAGCAGAGGTTGCTGGTGCACTGGAAGCTAGGTAAATTCTCAAGTTTGTTCTTCCAAGTCATCATTGCCATTTTCATTGGAATGCTTTATCCTTTTAATTTAAATTTTTATTCATAACAGGAATAATGATGACTTCAAGGAGATGACCATTCCAGCTGGGAAAACCCATGAGGTATGCTTTCGATATTATTCTAATCATTAACAACTCCGTGACATTAGGAGTTTCCTTGTGCATGAACGTGTGTCTCTTGTTTTTGTTTTCATTGAAGTAAGTTTGATTTAGTCAATTTCCCCGCTTCGCCATCTTCAACTTTCATACCTATTTATGTTCTTGTAACAACAATTGTAGGGAAATAAACAAACATACATTGGATAGTACATGCAGAAAGCAGATCTGGATGTTTTTTTGAATGGATGCATAATTTGTGATGTCAGAAATAAGACGGAAAAATAGTGATTGAGGGCGGGTCAGGGATGATTTATGGCAATCATACCCTTTTCTGTGGCGTTGAAACTCTTTAAAATTCATGAAGATACTTTTCTGGAAGTCCATCAATAAAATAGACATAGTTGGTGAAGGAGAAAGTTTGCTGATATTTTGCAGTGGTTTCTGATCAACTTGAATTCTTTCTTCCCAATGTTGAAAATTTAATAAAATTATATTCTTATTATTGCTCGCTCTAAACCTTCAGAATGGCAATGCAAACTGCTGAAGTTTTTTTAATTGTTTATGAAAAATGAAGATCTCAAACTTACCTTCTAGATTCTCTTGCTCTTAGTTTACAAATACAAATATCTAAGACTGCAGCAAGACATTCTTAAATTAGAGATTGTTCTTTCAATCCAGGTAGGAATCAACTTTAGTAGATAGATGGCTGGCTTTGATTTTTAGAACATTTTTCCCCCTCTATATTTAAATCTCTTCTCTATTACTAAGCTTTAACTTCTCGTATCCTGTGACACCAATACTTGCTTACTTTTCTAGGTTTCATTACCGGTGGAGTCAATAAATTCTTATCTTGCTTGGGATTTCTGTTTGATACAAGGCAAGATGAACCTGGTAGATTTCTGAAACCCTGTTTTATGGCTGACTTCTTGAATATGATCTTTCTTTTCTTCCTAACTACACTGCAGGCCTGCCTTTTCCTATGTCAATAGGTTATTACCTTTCATTACTAAATCTTGCACTTCAGTTGTAAGCTTATTTGTTGCGTTTGGTATAAACAATATGGAAGTTGTTTTGTTAGTATTATTTAAATTGAATACCCTGACGAAGGAGTTCACCTTTGACAGCATCATACTTTCTGTTTGTATTAACAGTACTGGCTGACCTTTTAGCACATCTAGAGTTCACATTCTTAATGTATCCCTATTTTACCATGAAATGGGAATTCTGTGTCTCCCTTCCCCTTAATTTAAACTGTGGTCACATTGTGTCCTTGCCTTTGGAATAGGCAATGTGATCAGCATGGTCATCAAAAAATACATCATTCTACTCTCAGTTGTTGAGACTAGCATTTAAATGGTGAACCTATTGCCTACTAGATTTGACTTCTATATTAGAATATCCTAGCTGTAAAAGTTCGTGTAACCATTCTTCCGTTATACCATCTCACTAAATTTCACATTGACTCGTGTCAGGATATTGGATTTAGTGTGGAACATACTAGTCCTTCTGGACAGAAGACGGTAAGTTATATACTAATTGTATACTGTAATAGCATCACTTCGTTTCTACATAAACCTATCCTTGCTCCATAGTGGAATCTTGATGCAAGGATTGACTTGTTTGCCTTTTCTTTGGTGTCCTCTTTTGCTGATTTTCCACTTGTATGTACAATGTGCGTGGTTGGTGGTTCCCCAGCTGATATTACCTTACCGGCGTTGTGAGTCTGACCAAGTGAGTTATTGCTTTTAAATATCCGCTTTACAATGCGTTTGATTAGAGTAAGAAGCTGTCACTGATTTAGCCCTATAATCTTCCAGGGTAACTTTTGCACATGCATGACTGGAAACTACAAACTGATTTGGGACAACTCCTATTCGGCATTTTTTAAGAAGGTAGGATTGTGTAACAGAGGAAATATTGTGGTCGACGTATTTGAGAATAACAGGATACCATAACCCAAAATCATCTGACGAGATTCCAAGTCCACTCATTATATAGAATCAGAGAGTTTATTAATAACGATATCTGTGTGAGCTTCTTGCGTGGCAATTTCCTAACTTGGAACGAATTTCCTCAATAGGTCCTACGCTTCAAGGTGGACTGTATACCTCCAGTTGTAGAGCCAGCGCAATCCACAAATGAAGTGGAAGGATGACGAACTTGTGTATTAGTGATTCGATCCAACAAATTTGTGTTGTCGAACAAGCTGCCGCTAGTGTGCAATATCAAACTTTTAGCTGTCATTTACAAGACGAGGATGAATGTCTGTAGCTAACCCCTCAGCTGGATTCAGTATTTCTGTTTTGTTAGTTTCAATTTGCTTCTCATTGTTCATTGAAATGGCGAGTATAGTTGTGAACATAGCAATCACATTGACTTGTGCAGTAAATAACACACTCTTCCAGATCGACTTGTGCTTTTGAGATATGAATGTGTCATACTATTTTCTTCCTCCTGTTTAATTTAGGCAAGGGGATTCAAGAAAATATTGTGTATACATTATCATAGTATATCCTCAAACGTATTGTTCGTTAAATTCTTTTGTTCGGTTGAACAAATAATGTGAAGGTAATCATAACATACACGGGAGAAAGAAATTGTAATTTTGGATAAGTATTATCTTTAACGGAATCATAAATTGGAAAAGTAAAATACAACATTACATACCTGCACCCTACACACATTAGATATTTTAGTAGTATTACTTAAAATTACATGCTTTGCATATCGTCAAAAAATGAAGTTGGACGCAACACAATTGCACCCTACATAACGCCTCATAAAGAGAAAAGTATCATTCCATAAACAAATAGAATGGAATACACGTTACAAAAATTTGTATTGCCTAATTTAGCACCCTAGCGATAAAATTTGGGTAGTGAAGAAATGAACCATTAGCCACAGCCAATTGATTCAACAAAGATAGCACCTATACTCCTCTTAATTATCAGAAATTTCAGACAAGTGGTAAACCTAATCGACTAAGTCGTTTTAGCGCTAAAGTCCAAATGATCACAAAACTGGTAAGTGAAGATTCTCCAGGCATCATCACTTCCATTCCATGTATTAGCAAGGCGAATTATGCATCCATAGAATCTGGCTTCGCCTCATTACTGCTTAAGTGAAATGATATGCTCGCTTAGCAGCATCTAGAGTGTTGGACAAAAGCATGGCAATTGTCATGGGACCAACTCCTCCAGGAACAGGGGTAACTGCTGATGCCACCTGCAACGCCTCTTCATAGCAAACATCTCCTATGAGACGGTAACCATGGTCAAAGTTTGGATCCTGCCATCAACATGTTTATCATGAAATCTGAAACCAAAAGTTATTACACCAATCCTCTCCCCGAGAATCAACCAGTAACTTGACAAATTGGATCCATTACAAGCCTTATTTAGTGATTTGCTAATAGCAGTGAAATGCTTCAGTAAGAACTGTTTCCCGTGTGTCCGTTTGCTAGTTTTGTCTCTCTGTTTTATATTCTTTTTTCGTGTGCGTGTGCGTGTGCGTGCATGTGCAGACCATAAGGGAATTAAAAGCTTTGCCATTTCGTACATTAGAGAGGATGCAAGATATACCTCAACAGGAAAAGTTCCTACATCAACAACAACAGCTCCAGGCTTTAACCAGTTACCACGGACCAGGTTTGGCACTCCAGAAGCTGTGACCACAATATCAGCCTCACTAGTGACCTGTTCGGGGTTTGGTGTGAACGCGTGCACAATGCTGACGGTTGCATGGTGCCTCTACCCAAAAGTTCAATTGAAACCACTAATCAGAACGACGGTAAAATTATTAAATAAAAATCGAATGTTTAGATGCAAAAATACGGCTACCTGCAGCAGCAATGATGTGGGCAGTCCAACGATGTTGCTTCTCCCAATAACCACTGCATTTTTCCCAACAATTTCCACACCTGACCTTAGTAACAACTCGATGCAACCCTTGGGAGTGCATGGGATGAACAATGGTTCCCGACCCCTCATGGCAAGATTCCCCATATTTAGAGGATGGAAACCATCCACATCCTTTTCTAAATTCACGGCATTTAGAATCTTCTCCTCATCTAAATGCTGTGCCGTAACAACTTTCAAGTTATCCACAACACCAAATTACTAAAAAGATGTTGCATGAAATCCATTTCCATACATAACAACTAAGAATATTGTTAGCAAGTTTGTTAACCTCTAAAAAAGAACAGACTACCAAATAGTTTCACTGGCCAATCTACAAATTCAAGATGCTGAGTAGGTCAGTTGTAGAATTTGGATTAGGTGGCGGCCGGAAACACTTGTATTTATCTTTAAGGTTTCTATCAATGCGATCGAACCCAATAAAGCTTAAGACAACCGTGAAGAAAATGATAAAAAGGAGAGTTACTTGTGGTAGAGGAAGTTGCACAAGAATTCCATGAATAGAGGGATCTTGATTAAAAGTTGACAAGGCATCAAGAACTGCAGCTTCAGTGCAATCACAGGGGAGGTGAGTAATTAGAGATTTAATACCAGCTTCTTCACAAGCTTTAATTTTGTTGCGGACATAAGTTTGAGAGTCCCTCCTCTGGCCAACAAGAACAACAGCCAAGCCAGGGATTTTTCCAATGCATTCCTTCATTCTCCTAACTTGGGAAGCAATTGAGGATCTGATTTCCTGTGCAATGAATTTCCCATCAATTTCAACAGCGCCCTGCTGCTCATTGGCTGTTAGGCACGTGAAAATGTTGAAATCGATCAACATCAAATGTGTGAAGGCGACAAATAAAGGGAACAGGAAGATCACTTACAAGAAGATTTAGGAGGAGATTGAAGTTGATGGGAGGCGATAGGGAACCAAACGTCAGGAAGATCAAGGGAGACGAGAGAAGGAGGAGACTTGAGGATTTGGGCGACGGTCGTGGTTTTCCTTATTCCTTGAAAAGCTGAGGAACAACCCTTCTTCGTGTTCTTCCAGGCCACTGCCACATTTCTCATCATCATCAGAAGTACGTAGGAACAACAACAAAGGAATAAAAAAAGAAGAAAAGAAAAGAAAAAAAAAGAAGGCCTCCTCCTGGGTTGAGAAGAGGGCCCATTTAAAGAAGGAATGGGTCAGGGCCGAGGGCCGAGGGCAGAGGGCCCATTTAAAGAAATGTTTTATATGTAGAACAAGGAAAGTGGAAGGGAATGAATTGACAGTGGTGCCGTGCGTGATAATTTTAATGTTTAGTTGTTGTTGGATTGCAAAAGCAGGAATGTTTGGTGAGACAAGTTGCTGTCTTTTTTTGTATGAATACGGCTTATCGTTTTATGCATCAATATATTTTAACATGAAAGTGAAAAAATCTTTCATATTTCAAATCAATCTGGAGAATGGCCACGCCTGTCTACCCCCTCCCATGCAATTGCCAACAATAAGGCAACAAAAAGAAAATAGGATCAATTATTTGGTCATTATTGGCTATTTATGCTCAAAAGTATATGGATGTTTGATTGAAAGAGCCAAGTACAAGAAGAAGAAGAAGAATGAAGTAGAAGAAGAAAGAAAGAAAGAAAGAACTCACCCATTAGGTTAGGTCTTCTATGTCTATCGTAAATAAAATAAACCCACGAGCCTAGCTTGGTTTGGTGGGGCAGGCTCAAGTTAAGCTTATGAGCTCATTGATTTGTGAGCCTCTCACGTGTTGTGGTTAAGTTATTTGGAGAAGAGAAGACTTTTGTCCCTGGATAAAAACTAAAAAGACGCCTAGCTTTCTCATCTCAGAAACTGCACAGTTTTCGATGTACTGTAAAAATAAATGCCCTCGTTACATGTGTTCTGATCTTCTTTTTGCAAGTTCCGCTGCTGTGCCTGTGACCATCCCTTGTCCATTTCGTTTGTGTTCCGCCTTCCTGCTAAATATACCCCCACCCCACTCACTACTCACTAGTACCCAAAGTCAAACCCCACTCTAATTAACTCGTTCGTTTTTCTTCAATTTAGAAATGTTTTTTATTTATTAATATGCATGCATGCATGCATTCAGTTCAGTTAATTGATAATTGTCAAAGATCTTGTTTGTTGTTTCATTTCATCCCCTATTCTCAGTTCAGTTGGTCTTCAGAAATTCGTGGAATTTGGAATTAATGAATTACAAGTGTAGTTGGTAATTCATTTGATCGATGCAGCTCTCGAGCACTGGTCTGATCTGATCTTGGTAGTTGAAGTTATAAAATGTTAAATTAAGAAACGTCAAACAGGCAACGACGAACGACAATCCCCATCCATCTCCAACATAACATGCCTACTGCTATTTTCATATCACACGACCATTTCCTTATGTATATGAAATGAATGCTCACTAATCCCACACAAAAGACATTAAGCTAACCAACACAGCCAGCTTCTCCGTCCTTTTTACTTTCTCCATCCATGCTTCATGTTCTTTGGTTATAAAATAATTGAAGGCAGCATCTTAAATGCGGATTCACGGTTTGGTAGGTTACTGCTACATTCATATATTAAATTGGGTGCAGTAGAGCGTCTTAATTTGTCATGGGATGGCGTGTTGGACGAGACGAGACAGACACAGACACTAGCTAGCTAGTTGAGGTTGAGCCGAAGATAAAGAATCCCAATGTTGTTGCTGTCCCAATTTTCTCACCGTTTTCTGTTTTGGACATACACCACCACACTTACGCTCTTTTAATTTTTTTCCACACACGATGAAACACCACCAGTTGCATCTTTCATATATTCATTCATCATCACCTTCATTTCATGGCTGCCTCTAATGTTGATGTAAGTGGCAGGGACAACAGCCCCAAGTCATTGACAGGTGATTCCCTCGGCGGCGGCAGAAGTACCTATAATGGCACCAACCTCCCCGCCGGTGATCCCAGTAAAGGTATAGCAGAAATTGGAAAGATGGTGAGAAAGAGAATGGCTTCAGAGATGATGGAAACGCGCAATAACAGCCAAGGTCAAAGGAGTTACCGTAAGATGAACAACAGCTACATGAGCATGAGCATGGATGCGCTTCCAGACAACAATAACGTTATTGGTTGCCCTTCTTTCACTGCAACGACTACATATAGTAACAGTGGGGTGCACCGTAACCCAAGCCCAAATCAAAGCCTAAGCCCCGTAATCCTCAACTACTCCACTATGACGTCTATGGTACCCTCTTCTTCTACAAACTTGACCTCCATGACGTCAGTCGGGGCTGTGTCGACTGTGTCTCTTTCTGGATGTTTGTCCTCCTCATCTACCACAACCAACTTTACTTCTCATGACTGTGTCCTCTCCTCCTTATCAATCCCATCTCAATCCCATCCCCAGCCGCCAGCCGTGTGTGGCTTTTCCGGTCTTCCTTTATTTCCTCCCGAGAGAGAAAGATATAATAACATTCTTAGCGTTTCAGTTCCACCTCCTCCTTCTCCTGCTCCTCCTCCTCTTATCCCTACTACTTCCCTCATGGAAGATAGCTCCGCAACGGCCTGGATCGATGGCATCATAAAAGACCTCCTCCACGGCTCCACCATTGTCTCCATCCCTCAACTCATTCAGAACGTGAGGGAGATTATTTATCCTTGCAATCCCAGCCTCGCCTCCCTCCTTGAGTATAGGCTCCAAGCTCTCACAGAACCGCTTCCCTCTTCTTATAATAATCCTCCGCTTTTGGATAGGAGAAGGAAAGAAGCAGTGGTGTCCGTGCCTCAGAGGCTTTATAATCTACCCCAAACTACTTCTACTACTAGCACAACTACTACTTCTTCCCTTAGTCTTCATCTTGACAACAACAATGCCCCTACACCCGCTTCCTACTTGTCATTGCCTGCTGCAGTTGCCAATAATTCCCCCATCGTTCATCAGTATAACTGCTCGTCAACGCCACCACCGATTTCCCAAGTAGGTAACGATCAAAACCAACAACACCAACACCAACACCACGCCTATGTTCATCTTCACGATCATCACAATCATCAACACCAAGCACGAAGCCCGTCTGCTACTTCTGTTACACCATTTATTCCAACATCCAATGACCAAGAAAAATCTTCATCTGCTGAAACAGAACAAGTAGTAGGTACTACAGGGGCAACGCCAACATCAGGCGGAGCTAGTACTGGTACTAGTACCAGGGAAAAGAAGGAAGAACTGCGGCAACAGAAGAGAGACGAGGAAGGCTTACACCTCCTCACTTTACTTCTTCAATGCGCTGAGGCAGTCTCCGCTGACAATTACGATGAAGCAAGCAAGTTGCTGCTTGAGATATCGGAGCTCTCCACGCCCTTTGGAACGTCGGCGCAGCGAGTGGCGGCGTACTTCTCGGAGGCAATGTCAGCGAGGTTGGTGAACTCATGCCTGGGAATATATGCTTCGCTGCCATCGTTTCCCCAAACCCATGCTCAAAAGATGGCCTCGGCTTTCCAGGTGTTCAACGGAATCAGTCCCTTTGTCAAGTTCTCTCATTTTACTGCAAATCAGGCCATACAAGAAGCTTTCGAAAGGGAAGATAGGGTGCACATCATAGATCTGGACATTATGCAAGGCTTGCAGTGGCCTGGTCTTTTTCACATTTTAGCTTCTAGGCCAGGTGGACCTCCATTCGTGCGTCTGACGGGGCTGGGCACCTCCATGGACACTCTGGAGGCCACGGGCAAGCGTTTGTCTGATTTCGCTCAGAAGCTGGGCCTTCCCTTCGAATTCTTTCCGGTGGCCGACAAAGTTGGGAACTTGGACCCTGAGAGGCTTAATGTCAGCAAGCGAGAGGCCGTTGCCGTTCACTGGTTGCAACACTCTCTATACGATGTAACTGGTTCCGATACGAATACGCTTTGGCTATTGCAAAGGTGAATATATACGTATATAATAATAATAACAATAATCATCATCATCATATCATATGTATTGATTGTTGGAGAAATGAAACACAGGAATGGAATGGATCCCAAGATAAAAGTTTTTTAACTTCTTTTCTTTTCTTTATGCCCCTTAGGGTCTTCCTAGCATCATTAACTTTTCTTTTGTTGATGGGTGAAAATCAGTTTCCAACTTTTATTTTTTGGTGTGTGTGTATCGAGCAGTGAATGTGAAGTACTATTGTTTTATATATATATAGGTAGATGAATTAATTTGATGGACTTGGCTGCAGATTGGGACCTAAAGTGGTGACGGTGGTAGAACAGGACCTGACTTATACAGGGTCGTTCCTGGGAAGGTTTGTGGAGGCAATACACTACTATTCAGCACTGTTTGACTCGCTGGGAGCAAGCTACGGGGAGGAAAGCGAGGAAAGGCACGTAGTGGAACAGCAGCTTCTTTCTAGAGAGATACGTAATGTATTGGCAGTGGGAGGGCCTTCGAGGAGCGGGCAAGTGAGATTCCAGAATTGGAGAGAGAGGCTCCAGCAGTCGGGTTTTAAGGGCATTTCTCTGGCTGGGAATGCGGCCACGCAGGCCACTTTGCTGCTTGGTATGTTCCCTTCCGATGGTTACACCTTGGTCGAGGACAATGGCACCCTGAAGCTCGGTTGGAAGGACCTTTGCTTGCTTACTGCTTCTGCCTGGAGCCCTTTTCCAATTCCAACTGTTGTTGACGCTGCTCGCTTTCCTAGCTAAAACGCCATTTCCCCGCATTTTATCTTTGCTTTTACTGCCCACCGTATTTGGATAATATGAATTTGTTTTTAATCGCAATCCCAACTGCATTATTTTTTTTTCCAAGTCTTCCACAGTTCCACTGCATCGTCCATTTGATTGCCTCTCTACCTACACTTATCACGTCTCCATTTTCATTTTAAAATTTCACCAGAGACCAGCGTAGCTGGGGCCTAATTGTTCGTTCGATTGCAGGCGAATTTATTTACCTGTATATGTTGGACTAACACACACCCAGAGTACGTATCGTATAATCCCATTTGCAGAGTTCAACAAAGGTTCAAAGCGATAATGAGAGTTTGGAAATAAAAAAATAAAATGGAAAGGCTAGGCTAGGCTTCCCGTTAACAAGTTATAAATTTGAGAATTCTAAAAAAAAAAGTTATAAATTTGAGAATGACAATTTTCCAATTGAACAATTTATCACTAGAGAATACTACGGATTTGACAGCTAATTTTCATCACGAGTACATAAAGTTATAAATGAAGTTACCAATCAAATAGACAACCAGAACAACTTGCCCTAAAGGGGACAACGGCAATTGTTTTCTCAACCACGATTTACATCACGAACAGCTAACTCTTCTTCAATTGAAGGTACAGTTGCAGCATTACCGCGTACTGATTATTGTTCTCCATCGATTCACACTACCTACCAACAATGTGGCTCTTCCCAATCAACCCCTGCATTGCAAAATAAATCACCAGATCCTATCCAGAATCTTTCAAGCAGGGGACTGCCAACCTCAAAAGTCTGTTTCTTCTGCAGCGCTAGATAATTGGTGAAATATTCTATTCCATCTATTTACCAAAATTAGAGGCCAACAACTTGTTGCAATGCCACTCGAGAATTGAGCTCAGTGAAAAATTTTGAGCAACAAATTCTTGATCCTTAATCTCACTGTAATTCGATAGCTGCAAATCTGGACCAGCAACTCATCATGGATTTACCTTACACTCACCCAAAAATCGATCTTCTCGGTTTAGAAACCTCTTCCAATAGTTTTTATACTCTGGAATTCCCAGCTCAAGCCAAGGTTTCATGTTTCCATTGTAGTGCAAAACTGCAGCACTCCTAATGTCCTTCTCATCAAGCCCATAGTCATGACCCAATCCTGACAAAGTCCACGTACTATCAAGAGTATAAATAAGATCATGAAAAGTAATCAAGCTTGCAGTCAATAAAGCAGCTGCAGTTGATCCTGCTTCCTTCCTGACCTGATTTCAGTGCCATAAAAGACGGAATGCAAATAAGCAAACGGAGAAAATTGCAACAGAAAGGCTCAACAGCACAGCAAACAGGAAAAGGATAGGGCCTAATGGAGGATTGAAATCTTTTGACCAACGTTTTAACATGTTGGTGGATGTAGTACATCTACAAAGGGGGTTCAATAGCAAGTCTGTTTTTATCAGCAAATTTATCAAGCATGATTGTAGCTGTTAAGCAAAAAAGTATTCCCAAGCAGCTTAGCACATCACAGATTCTAGCAACGTTGCACTCACCTCTTGTTCCAATTTCCAGTAAGTTTCTGTAAGCTTTATTTCTCTCCATCTTGCCAGATCAATTACATTCAATCCAGACATCCAAGCACAAGAATCTTTTTCGAACCTGTTTTTGACCAGATAACTGCTCAGTTGGCTCAATGACACAGAGCATAATTGCACAGCACCATTAACTTTCTTTCCCATGTTGAGGTTCCATAGCTCAGACAAGTCTTTCTGGACAACAATATCATCATCCAGAACAATGATTCGGTTCAAACCAGGGAATATGTCAGGAAGGAGATAGTGAACATGAGAAAAAACAGAAATATATCGTGTTTTAGAATGGGCCCTATCAAAACCATAGAAAGAGACACGAAATTCCACAGGCAAGAACATGCTTGAGAGAGCTCCCTTATCATGAATTTTAAGGTTAAGACCCTCAATGTTCAGCACTTGAACTGCTGCTTCCTGATAAGTATTTTTTAAGAACCATAATTTCATCCCGTAGTAATTTTGTCCATCAGTAAGAACATGAAAAACCAGGTTCCTACTATCCTGAAACAAGATAAATCATGTCATTATCAAAGCCAACAAATTCAAACTATAAAATGAAAAAAAAGTAATGTAAAAACATACTCTTGCATGAGTAACAGTTGAGTTGATTACAACTGAAGATGCGAGTACGTTACTGGAGAATACAACATAATGTTGCAAATTGGAATCTGCAAATTTCTCAGGCACGGCAGGCTCTGCATCATGCAAAGGAGATTTGAAATACTCCAGAGTTAGCCTCATAGACAAGCAGTGTAGACTTTTTGGCATGGTCTGGACTGAAAGTTGATAGAGGAAGGAACTCTGCTTCATATGGAAGTTGGCTTCATCCTCCGTCATATCAAATATTTGTCTCAGTTTCTTGTCAACGTTGTTACATTCAACAGGGAATGACTTGGCTCTGGTTATTGCAGCTTCCATCTTCTGTAGTTTCTTTTCAATTCTGATCAAACAAATAAACAAAGATCAATGTGCCATAGCAAGAAATATAAGCCCCCATTATGCAGACGGGAGCTGTAGAAAAAGAAAGGACAACTTTGACCAACAAAGAGGAGAAAGCTTGAGAAAGAAGAGGTCACCATAACAATAAAAGAAAACCTGAAAAGCAATTGGTTATCTATCTACCAGACATAATCCTGAAACAATTTCACAACAATACAAAATTGTGATTTCTTATTCCAAGTTCTAAAACATAGTTAAAAGGAAATAAGAACAATTAAGCATCTATCTCGTAGACATACTCCAAAAAACTAAATTGCAAGTCTAGCTAATTGTAATATTTCAATTTTAGTTTCTAATATTAGAAAGTTTCTCTTATCCTTAGGAGGACTCCAACATATTAAAGTAAGGCAACTCTTTTGTTAAAATTATTTATATTCATAAAAAGCAAAGCTCTTTCTTCTAAGAATTCATTTGGTAAGGGCCCTACTATATAATCTCGTCATTGGACGATTAAGAGAGAAATCCACCTTCCTTCCCTTGTTGGCGTTCTTCCCCTTGGAGCAAGAACCGATGTTGAATGAAGGTTAGCTAGCTCTTGACAGAGCTAGCTCAATAAATTACAGCTAAAGCAACTAATGTTTTTTTAATGATTTCGGTCCCTTTATTCATTGATAATTCTGCTGTTATATAGGTAGAAAAAGAAAATAACAGTCCATCTAACTAGGACTCCTATTATGGTAGAACTCTATTAAGAAACAAAAACCAGAAAGAATCTTTCAAAAGCTAATATCAGAATTTAGGGTTTCAAGGTACCATCTTTATTGACACTTAAATAGGATATATATACATAAAGAGTACAACATAGATTAGGAAACAAATCTCCTAATCCCACTAAACTAGGAATCTAACCCTATTTGAGGATCACTTATTTTTAGGGATCCTAATACATATCCTATATCTGATATTTATCTCCTATGTTTGATATTTATCCAATACAGTATCTATACTTATTAAAACAGATTCCCACACTCCCCCTCAAACTGGTGAATAGGAATTTTCCATTCCCAGCTTGGATACAATGTTCTCAAATATTGAGCTACTCAATCCTTTAGTGAGGATGTCAGCAAGTTGTCCCTGTGTTGGCAGATATGGAGTGCATATCAAATCACTGTCTAACTTCTCCTTGATGAAATGTCAATGTGCTTAGTCCTATCATGCTGAATTGGGTTGTGGGCTATGCTTATTGCTGATTTATTATCGCAGTAAAGCCTTATAGGAGCATCCCACTTAATCTTTAAGTCTTCTAGAATGATTTTCACCCAAAGCTATTCACATATAGCTTGTGCCATAGCACAAAATTCTGCTTTTGCACTAGATCGTGCTACTACCGCCTGTTTTTTACTTCTGCATGTGATCAGATTCCCTCCAAGAAAGGTACAGTAACCCGACGTAGATCTTCTATCCACTACTGATCCAGCATAGTCAGCATCAGTATATGCTTCAAGTGTCATATCTCCATTTCTTTTGAACAAAATCCCTCTTCTTGGAGTTCCCTTAAGGTATTGCAAAATACTATGTGCTGCCTGTAAGTGAACTTCTTTAGGACTATTCATAAATTGGCTTACCATGGTTACCGTATAGGCTACATCAAGTCTGGTATGAGCCAAGTAAATTGGTCGTCCTACAAGTCGTTGATACATTTCCTTATTGACTGGAACATCTTCTTCTGCTTTTCCCAGCTTAAGGTTTGGCTCCATGGCTGTAGTTGCAGTGGGTTTACATGCAGCCTTCCCTGTCTCCTTAAGTAAATCAGTAACATACTTCTATTGGGATATAAAAATTCTTCTCCTAGAGTGTGCTACTTCAATTCCAAGAAAATACCTTAACCTTCCCAAGGTCTTAATCTCAAACTCCTTAGCTAAACAATTACTCAAGATCTGCTGCTCTATCTCATCATCTCCTGT
>JANVCQ010000005.1:1627775-1638107 GCA_025531925.1 Erythroxylum plowmanianum
ATAGAGTTAATAGCTAGATTACTTCCTAAATAGTCCTAGGAATTTTGTATATAAACCCTTGTTCCTATGTACACAAATACAAGTAATACCAATTATCTTCAACATTCAAAACATTCAACATTCTCCTTCGACAAGCTTGTTAGGGGAGTTGTTATTAGCCCATACTCTCGAATAAATTTCCTATAGTATCCCGCTAAGCCTAAGAATCTCCTTACAACTTTAACTGAGTGTGGTATAGGCCAATCTACCATTGCCTGAATCTTGCTAGCATTAGCGGACACACCTGCACCATGAATTACATGTCCCAAATATGCCACCTATTTTTCCCCAAATGTAACACTTTGATCTCTTCAAAAATAAGTGGCAAGCAAACAACGCCTTAGATAAAAATGAAATACCTCATTCATTAGAGCTTGAAAGGTTGATGGAGCATTAGTCAAACCGAGGGGCATAACCAAGAACTCAAAGTGACCATGATTCTGAACGCGATCTTCTCCACATCTTCTTTATCCATCCAGATCTGGTGGTAGCTTGATCTCAAGTCTAATTTAGTGAAAAACTTCACTCCATGTAGTTCATCCAGTAACTCATCCACCATTGGAATGGGAAAATTGTCTTCCACCGTTTGATCATTCAATGCACGATAGTCAACACAAAATCTCCATGTTCCTTCCTTCTTTTGGACTAGTAGTATGGGTGAGGAGAATGGGGATCTACTAGGCCAGATGATACCTTGTTTTAGCATCTCATCACATTGTCTTTCAATCTCTTCCTTTTGCAAAAAAGGGTACCTATACGATCTCACAATCACTGGTTCTTCCCACATAATGAGAGTGATTCGATGGTCACAAGTTCGAATAGGAGGGAGGCCGGTTGGGTCTTAAAACAAGGCAGAATTTTCCTCTAAAAGTTGGTGCAATTCGACTTGTTCTAGTCGCTGCCATTGTACCGTGTGCAGTCCCGCCTTAATGTGTTGCAGCTGCCCCTGCCCCTACCATTGAAAGCTTCTCCCTTCAACGTTAAAACTCATAGTAAGTGCAGAAAATCCCATACGATAGGGCCAAGTGTTTGCAGCCACTTAATTCCCAAAACTACATCAAATCCAACCAGAGGTATAACATAAAGATTAACACAAAATACTTCATTATTAACCTTAAAGGATACCCCTTTGCACATCCCTTGACTCGGTATTTTTGCTCCATTGGCTACTGCCACGTTCAGCCCGTGTCGTCCTTTCACAATGAAGTGCCTTTTTCCCTATGAAATTATGGGTATTCCCTGAATCTACAAGTGCCAACAGGGGCCACTCATCAATTTCAACCTTAACTTGCATTGTTTGAGTCCTGCTTGTTACTAACATGGCATGGAGTGAAAATTTTGGCGCATCAACCTCTTCTTCCTCCGTTATTTCCTCTTCTTTCTGTACTACTTCTATCCAACATAGCCTTTTGCACCTATGTCTTGCTGTGTACAGCTCATCACAATTATAACATATGCCTTTCTCCCTTTTTTCTGCTATCTCGGCTTGGGTAAGCCTCCTCACAGGAGGTGTTGTCACGCTGCTGGAACTTACAGATGATATTTTATTCTCTGAACTACCCTTGCTGCCTTGGAAGGTTGTCAGTATAGAAAAGGAGCTCTGCTACTTCTAAGAGTTCCATGAGGTGGTGGTTTCCTTGCTTCCCATGCCTTGTATAAATTACATCTTCCTCTCATATGCTCTTGCCAAGTTCATGGCAACCCCCAAATTGATAGGATTCTGCATTTCAACATCAAGTTGATACTCCTCCACACTCCTTATTTGTTTCAGGTTTGCTAGCTCCCTAACTGGATTGTTGCTCAAATGGGGTCCAAACCTCAAGTTACAATGTTTCTTAAACATGTCCCAATATAGTACTGGCTCTTCTTGCTCAAATTGAAAATACTACAATTGCGCCTGCCCAATTAGGTGGAAAGCCACCAATCTAACCTTCTCATCTGCTAGAGTCCTTTGGGCCAAAAAGAATTGCTCACATCTATGGGGCCACCCCAACGGGTCTTCAGACCCATCGTATGTAGGAAATTCCATCTTGCAATAACATGGCACTGTGTGAGATCCTGAACTCCCTTCATCTCCCCTAGATGACGCAACCCTACTGTTGCTCTCAACTCCTCTTTGTCCTTCCCTGCTCCTCTCCTGGCCGAACCCCTCCATCATTCGAACTAGGCCATCGAACTTTTCATGCATCTCTATAAAACGCTTCTCTACATGTTGATATAGGGCTGTCAGCTTTGGAGTGGAATTATTGGCATCGTCCATGGCGACCGGCTCTGATACCAAGTTGGTAAGGGCCCTACTGTATGATCTCATCACTGGACGATTAAGAGAGAAATCCACCTTCCTTCCCTTATTGGTGTTCTTCCCTTTGGAGGAAGAACCAATGTTGAATGAAGGTTAGCTAGCTCTTGACAGAGCTAGCTGAATAAATTACAGCTAAAGTAACTAATGGTTTTTTTTAATGATTTTGCTCCCTTTATTCATTGATAATTCTGCTGTTATATAGGCAGAAAAGTAAAATAACAATCCATCTAACTATGATTCCTATTATAGTAGAACTCTATTAAGAAACAAAAACCAAAAAGGATCTTTCAAAAGCTAACTATCCTTATCCAAATACTATCCTAATCTAATCTTCTATTATTTCTCCTGTCTAACTAAATTCTCCAGCCTTCTCCAGCTTATTAGCCGTTACCCAACTTCTTCCCTCTCCTTTGATAGGTTCTACTCGCAAAAGCATCCTTATCATTAACTGGTTCTATTTTTCTTTAATAAGCTAAACTACCTTCCCTAGAAGTGCTTGTAGTACTTCTCAGAAGGGCTCTTAACTTGTCGTAGCTTACGAAGATCAATAAAAGAGATTCACCGCAACCTATAGGGTACAATTCTATGAAGGGCCAGGTGACAGATGATGCCCACTATGAAGCCATCTTACCAATTGTGTAAATGGCCTTTGAAATCTCAAGCATCAAAGGCTCTTGAACTTGGATAGGCACACATTCTATAGCATAGTGAAAAGATCACATGCATAAGCAGCTCACTTCCCAACCAACAATCATGAATGTTGGTCTGGAAAAACTCCAAATTTAACCTACAGCTATCATGGAATGGTGGCTCCCAGGAGTTGAATCTCATGAACATGGACTTCAACATAAGTACTAAAACTATGATTGAATAAACAATGACCACTTAAACTAAGAACAACACTATAGATATGAATGAGATTCCGATTTGAAAGATGCATTTGTTGGGAAAAAATATTTAAGAAGATTGCCTGAAGGGAAGGGAGTGATCAAAGGTTGACATTGAGAGTTTTTTATTGCAATATTTTTCATTGTAGCACTACTATTAGAGTGAAGTTTATTATTTTAGAAGTTTTGTTCAGTTAAGAGACTAAATTAGAGGTGTCCTACTCTAGTTAGGATAATTCCTAAATCAAAGGGATCCTAAAATCTCTGGATTCCTAATAACTCTACTGCAATAACGCATATTTAAAGGGCATATTTCTATTGAATAAGACCGTCAAAAACATTATGAGAAAATCAACAGAGAGTTTGTCAAGGACAGCTATGTCTCTTTCATTCACCATTGGCAAGCCTAGAAAGGGAGTGACCAATAAAGGGGGAGGAGAGGACTTCCTTGTGAGTGTCTCACATCAGATTTCAAATGGAGAAGTCAGTTCATACAGTAAAGGTTATAGTTAGAGGACTATAGACAAATTTTAATTGTTGGGCAAATTTCCTTAAACCAAACAAATATATTGCATATTATCTAGAGAACATGTAAATGCATAAATGAATGAACATAATTTCTATAAAAAAGCAATTAATGACATTAGGACGGGGCAAAAGAAAGGAAAAAAAGGAGAAGTTTATATGTCTGGATTAATCAAGCAAGCAGAAGTTGACCGATCTTTTTTGGATAAGAAGAGATTGGCTACCGTTCTTAGTAGAATGCAGAGCCCCTTATTGTAGAAAAGATAGGAAAAACATTGTTTCAAGTGTTTTTGGCACTTTCCAAGGGAAATCTTAGCAGAAAAGAACTAAAGATGAAGAAAACAAAGAAGAGCCTTAGTTAGCTGCAGTATTATTTGTTCTAAAATAAATGAATGGTATATAATTTTCAGAAGGTCCTTCATAGCAAGAAAGTCTCCATAATGCTCATTTTTTAAATCTTCAAACAATTTACTGTTGCACTCTGATAACAGGTTTCCATCATTCTACTCTAGAGCAACAACAATGACCATATCATATATGAAATATGTCCATGCATCAGAGGGTTGACACCGTACTGTAACTGATCCAATCACTACCAGAATGTAACTATTTCTTAGTAACATCATGTACATAGGGAGAATATCATTTCCTTTTTTGTGGAAGGCATAGACGGTTTGCATCATATCGGTATCTTTACATCTAAAAATGGGCTCATAGGTGAATAGGCAGTGGCACTAAGGCAAGTGATCCATTGTGAAGAAAAAAACAAGCTGTATTAGTCAAGGGTATGGTTCAAGTAGGTGAGAGCAAATCTAGAATAGGGAAAATAGATATTACAATGATACAAGCAAGTATGACTAAGCCAAAGAAAGAATATGGGAATAAGTGAATGCAAGGAGTTGACAATAACAATGGAGCTCACAATGCCACATCAAATGGTATGCAAATTTGTTGCTTCTCATAGTTAATATTGTGGGATGCCTCTAAATTTCATCTATAGCTATGTAAATTGGACTGACATCGCGAGATTCTTTTACTTTGAAAGGACCTGAGATATTTCCATAAATCAATCCAATTACATTTTTTCTCTTTGATTTTCATTTCCTCTTCCCTCAATCCTTTTGATTCATTTGATTTCCTTATGATTTTTCTTTGATTATACATCTTCCACAACTACAGTGAGTTAGTTACTTGATCCTTCGATCTAACAAACATGTAAGTTACGATAGAAAATAGCATCTCTCAAACTGATAAAACACTCACAGTAGATGGAAATTTATTGATTCAGTAAATTATACTAACATTTCAAACTAGTAATCAGATCCAAAATGATGATAATTAACATGTTTAAAGATTATTTCAAGTCACATAAAATCAATAATTGATTGTCACCATGGATGAAAGCTAGGGACATTGAGCAAATTAGAAAGACTTACCGTGGTGGAAGATCAGCATCTGTGGTGCTTTCACTAAGGACACGCTCCAATTCTTGAATATTTTGCCTTAGTTCATGGGACAATTTGTTTTGTTTTGGAAGTTTCGCAATACTAGGATAATAAGCTCTAGCCACAAAAAGCTGATCCTTTAATTTCTTCACCATAGCATCCTTCATATCTTCCCTATGTTTTTCACGCCAAAGGCAATAGCTCCCAAATTTCAGCTCACATAATTTTTCACTTCCCTCAGGCAGACCTTTTGTATGTTCACTACTTTTCTTTTTACTATCAGCTCCAAGCTTCTGCCAAAGAAGGTTACACTTTTCAGACTTCAGATCCTTATAAATGAGAATTAATTTTTCATGAGATCACTAGACAAATGCATACATCTATACTGGCAACCGGTCGCAGCGTTGTGGGAGGTGGCACTTCAATACCAGGATAATCATTAGAAGAAATTACACTTCTTACAAAAGAACAATAACATCTTCTAACAATACTAGAAGAAGTTAAGGTCAACAAACCTTTTTGCCTTTCACTATCACCTGCTACAGCAGTAACATTCGTTTTGCTCAATAAATCATTAGCAAAATTTCCATGAAAATCCTGGGGTTGCATAGTAAAAGAAAAAGCATTGGATTTTAGCACAAATTTGAACGATTTTTCCAAAAGAAATTAAGCTTCAAAAATTATCAAGGTCCATTTGCAAAAAAATAAAAAGTTTTTGTTTGGTTCCTTCCATTTCCATGAATAAAAGGGTGTGTTACACTGAAATTTCAACAAATTGGAATAGCTAAGTTATATGAAACGCCAATGAGTGTTCAGCTAACTCCACACTAATGCTCAAATTTGCTTGAATTCTATTGGCCATTGCAAGTGGCCTAGCTGTTAAATTATTTCACACACACACACACACACACACAACAATTGCCTTTCAATATCGTTGTTAGTTTTACCACATCTCTAGTGGATTCTCTTAACCAAGCTTAAGGTGTCCAGGAACAACTAGTAAATATAATCACTAACATCTTCTGTCACACATAAATGGAAACTACACACAAGAAGAATAAGATGTGTAAACAATATGCAACAACAACTGGAGGTTCCAATCACCACAAGTTACAATAAAAGTCTGTCTGGATGAATTTAGTTTTCCAGTTACTTAAAGTTCAAAATTTAGTAGCAAAAGCCTTTGAATAAGTTTCATTTTCCAGTTCCTACTGGCAGCAACTTCCTCTCAAGGTCAACTCATGGACGTTTTATAAGAACAAGTTATATATTACAATATGTGTGTGCATGTGCGTGTATGTATATATGTCTTGTATTAAACTAATAGCAAAAGTCTATCTTGTATTAGGCAACTTGTGTACCAAATCAAGAAACCAAGAAAATGCATCTCGGACTCACTTTTATATCCATCATTTTCAGTGACTTTAGTCCCCACACTGTACTCCAATTAATGTATAAAGATTGATATGCCTTTAAATACAACAAATTGTTAATAAATATTTACTAGCCACTAACTAAAACATGAAAATAGCATTAAAAAACCATCATATTCTAACAAGACAAGTATCCATCAAAATCCTCAACTGCCCAATTCCTTGTCAGGTTGCTCTTAAATCTCATTCACATCTCAGAATGACGAGCAAATTGTTATATCATTCCAAAACTAAGAACAAAGATCACTAAGACAAGGTCTGAGAGTAAGTTTGGAGGCTGAAATGTTGGGTGGAATGCTTTTCACTGCCCATGTTGAGCTATAAAAGCTAAAATTAATAATTGCAGAAGAGATGGATCAAGACGGTATAAAAAGAACTTCAGGATGACACCAAAAAGTAGATGGCTCTCAACCAACTTTGGACTCTTAGATCAGGAGAAAGAGTTAAAATTTATCTTAAATGTATGTAAAACTATTTTTCAGTCCATTTTCTTGAAGAGGACAATATGAAGTGTTGATGCTGGGAAACATTTCAAGTTAAGAAATGTCTACCTAGACCCTCTGTCAATCTTTAATGCCAAGTTGAAGACCATTTAACTAACTTCAATTCAGAAGTCAGAGCAAAAGTAGTTATGGAAAACGTCTTAGCTTGAAATATAAAATAGATTAAAATTCCAGTGAGAATTATTGTCAGAATACAAGTAGAAAAAACTAGTATCATTGTCACAAAAGTGACTATACAAATCAAGTAACAATGTCCTCCTTGAAGCAAATTTGTTTTCTTCACAAGTAGAATTAGAGTTAACATATGTCCAGGTGAGCGAGAAATAGGTGTCCATTTATGGGTGGTCAACAGCAATAACTTGTGTTCCCACCACATTAAACAGATCTCACCTACATGACATGGGGTGAGATGTCAATTAAAGGAAGACTTGGAAGTTCTTACACATTCTGCAAAAGTAAAGAAATTCATTTGCTACAAGATTACCTGCCTACCTGCTTCTTCACGACTATTGATATAATACAAATGGGCCTAACTTAATGCCGACAATAAGCAAAGAATCAAATAATAGAGCATCTATTTACAGACCTTAGGAAGAGTTGGTCCCAATATATTGATAAGTTCATGGACGTGCTGTGATCGTTCCATCTGCCAAAAATAAAACAGAAAATTCGTTGACATATCAAATATATATAAGGCAAGAATCACAAGTATACAAGTTTGAATAATGTAGAATAATGGTTATGGTAGCATTTTCATGAATATTTTTGGTTTAGGTTGAACATAATAATTTAGCTGTATTGTTACAACATGAAAGAAAAATGGGAAAACTCACTGAACTGGCACCCTCAATTGGCTGATCTGAGAGGTATCCTGGGGGAAAGGCAAAATAGAAACAGAGATCAAGATGAATGAAATAGAAAGAATGAAAATCTATAGATCTGGAACGCATTGAATAGTGGAGTTAGTTGAAATCTGGATCTGAGGAGACACAGAACAGAGAAAGAAATTGGGAAAAATTTAAGAAAGAAGCGATACCGGTAGACTGAAAGCCTTTGTAGAGGCCGAGTAAAAAGCCGAGGGGAACGAGCATGGAAAGAACGACGAGGAATAGCACTCCAATGACTAGGCATCTCCACCTTCTCTTTCCCTGATAAGGCCCGCCTCCGCCGCTGCCTTTCATCTCTCTCCTATCCTAACCTACCCTCTGTTTTACCATACAATGCAGTGCTGCTTTAACCCGCCCTCTTTCTCCTTCTTCTTCTTCTTCTTCTTCTCCTTCGTCTTTGTTTTTCTTTTCTTGAATACTACTACATCATCCAAGTTTTAAAAAAGTTATTGAAGATAAAGATAAATAAAACTTGAAATTATGAGACCCCACCCCACGTTGTTCTTTGATTTTCGCCTATTCAGCATTCAACTTCAATTCATCACTCAGATAAGCTCCAGACTTTCCTTCGTTCCTTCCTAGACAACGCAAGTTACGCAACGCTACGCTCAACGTTTCAGTGCAAAATTTTATTTTGGAGATTTGCACGTGAGTAGTACACCCGCGATCTGACGAAGCAATTGTCGTTACTTCCTCTCACTTGCTTGCTCTTAATTTTAATAATCATATTTTATAAATTATTATTTATCTTTTTATAGGATTATTTATATATTGCAATTCCTCTTCACTCATTTTGTATATCGAATCAAGTCATGAGTCCATTATATTTTGTTAGCACTAGTTAGAGCTTGGTGGTGCTGGTGCCTTCCTCTTTTGCTGCTAGAGATAGATAATTCCGTTCAGTTGCTTACAGTTGCATGCAATCGTAATCAAAATGAAAAAAAACCATAAACATCACTTTGGTTGACCCGAAAGGAAAGATGTTAAACAAATTGATTATTTATATAAAATCCTAATCATTTTATTATGTCGATTTGTATCATTTAATTTTATATCTAATTTTCAATAAACACAACCTTAAAAATGGGATAAATATGAATCGGATTGGGTTGGATTATCCGATCAGGATCTTGAACAGTCGTAGTTGTCATTAACCTATCCTTGGGTTTATAACTCAATTTCAACCGAACTACCATGACATTGAAGTCCGTTTCTTTGACGTAACACCGTGGCCCATGAAGAACCTGAAGTAGCATAAGCATCACTTTCCTTTACTTTGAGTGATTGGCGTATTTTAGCTGCAAAAGTAGTTAATCAAACTTCTATACCCATTGTCAAGATATGCAGCTATCATACCAAACAATTCTAACCTACAGCGGAGAAGGAAATCTCAAATTGTTAAGGAAGGATACAGAACATGACTAGAAGAAATGCAAACTCGTTTTGTATGTAAGCCATATGGAAAGAGATATGACTACAACTCAAAGAAAGAAAGACACCTGATATGATTGATGGTCTATCCATTCATAAGAGGTTCCTTTGTCTTTACCTGATAAAGTACTGGAATTGGGACACCCCACGTCCTTTGCATTGATATACACCAGTCAGACCGGCTTGTAAGTCATGGCAGAGATTCTGTTATTTCCCTGAGAAATGGTCATGGTGAAAATAAAAAGCGTTTGACTTTCAAATCATGAAATCAACATGGTCATGGTGAAAATAAAAAGCATTTGACTTTCAAATCATGAAATCAACATAATTCACAAGAGCTGATTAAGTTTTCATCATTACGCTTAATCAGTTTGATGGACCGGGGCAGCATTCATTTATAAATGAAAATAAATAAATCCGATTTAATAGTCATTGACTGCAACAATACTATATCAGAAGAATGCTTCTTCCTCAACAACAGCATTTAGAAGTTTGGCATTGACTGCAGCTGAAAACACAAGATCCAAAACATTAAAAAGGCAAAGATCAGCACGAAGAGGTAGGAAAAGGGATTGAAGATCATACTGCATGTTGGAAAATCGGGTCCGGATCTGATCCGACCGCAGCGGAATAATCACGAAACTTTTTCGTGATTTTTGATTTCCCTAAACCAAGATCTATTTAATTCTATAAAATGATTAACACGAATCAAAATAAAGCGAAATTTAATTCGTACCTTATTCCGAAGCTCGATCTTTGTCTTGATGCATCCCTCGAATCGTTTCCGAAATCGTTCCGTCTCGATCACCGTAGCCGCACAAGTGTCCGGCCTCTAACGGTATCCACAGAACAGGTTGAGAGAACTCTGTAACTTTTACAG
>JANVCQ010000005.1:1638207-1650672 GCA_025531925.1 Erythroxylum plowmanianum
ATAATGATACTGAGAATAATAATATTGGGCAGGCTCGCGATCGCGAACATGGCCTTTGTAGCTATGCTCGCCAGGGCGAGCGCTCGCCCTGGCGAGCTTGGCCATTTTACCGACCGAAAATATATTCCGTCCCAATTTACAGACAGAATTTTATGCATCGATATATTTCCGTCGCAACAATTTTCCACGAATATTTTCCTCCAAATTTGGCAACGGAAATATTTTCCGTCGCAAGTGTCGTGTACCATACCGACGGTATCGAAATTTTCGTCGCAATTTACATACGAAAACATTCCGTCGATATATTTCCGTCGTCATTACACAATTTTCTTGTAGTGTACTCTGTCTTTTACTTTAAAACATTTATATAGAGGTGAGAGTTTAGAAAATATTGAACAATGAGATGGATATTTCTAATTAGTTTAAAATCCTGAAAATTTTTATTTTATTGATTAAAATAGCTTTAAAATTTTGTAATTTTACTTCCTAAAATTTAATTCGTAGTAGTTAAGAAAATGAAATCTAAAAATAAACCTTAAAATATAATTCAATTTCTATAAAACTTCAAAAGATTTAGTTATTAGTATCTTTGCAAATTGGAAACTAAAACTATACATTTTAGGTATACTTGCACAAAAAAGATAAATATAACGGTAATATAGACAGAAGAGGAAACGAAAATAAAATAGATTGACATATTTACTATATAATCTAAATAGGATGACAATGAGTCGGCCTGTGAGTTTAGATTCATGTCTTTTGAATTAGCTAACCCATATGTCAAAGTTAAGAGCAGGCTCAGACCAACCCGATGTTCAATTTGTTTAAAAGAGTTGAGTCTTAGGCAGGCTCAGATCTCTAGCCTTAGATCTATATTCAATTGAAAAAAACACGTCATTTTATACTTTAATTTAAGAAAATAAAATTAAAAAACTTAGCAAATTCGACATCCTTAAATTTAAATAATTTCACCTCAATTGTCATATCATATAAGACATAGATAAGATGACTAAGACAATAAATATATACTAATTTCTTAGGTAAAATTGAATTCATATGTATTTATTTTAAAAGATTAAGACTCAATTAAAAATTAATTATGAGAAATTCTCTTCAAGAATTATTTTGATAAAAATAATTTATACTTTTACAAAAATGTTAATAATTCAATGTGTGTTTATATATATATATATGATTTAGCACACCATATGTGTTTCTGATACAATTTAAATCATTTGGGACCTTTTAATAATAGTAATAATATAATAAATTTAGTGAAATTAATGCTTTCTTTAAAAGAAATTGAAGCTACTTAATAGAAAAAAGGGACACATTCAATGTTTTCCACAAATAAGTAAAAATTAAGAATAAACGATCAACATCCTTTTAGCTCAAGAAATCTTTAAGAACTACCAACTTTCAAATAAGCATAGGAGATGTGCTTTCAAAGGCGATTTGGCCAAAGCTTATGATTCTATTCAATGGGACTTCCTCCTCAAAGTGTTACTAGCTGATCTCGCCTTCCTATTCTATCTTGATCAATGAGTCTCCCGCTAAATTTTTCTGTGGGAAATCAGGTTTAAGGTAAAGAGACCACTCTCTCCGTACCTATTTATCATCTGTATGGAAGTGTTTTCTAGGACCTTGAATGATACAATATCAGACAACCCTAATTTTTAATTCAATTGGAGATGCAAAACTCTTAAACTGTCTCATCTTTTGTTTGCTGATGATCTGTTATTGTTCTGTTATGCTGATCTTATTTCGGTGAACACCTTGCTTACCTGCTTGCGAACTTTCTCCAATATCTCTGGGTTGGATATGAATCCTAGCAAAAGGCAATTCTTTTTATCTCATGATGTTGATCACTTGCCCTTCAGTTGGAAACCATTTCGGGTCTTAAAAGGGGTCCATCTTCTTATGAGATATCTAGGTGTACCTCTTTTAACAGGTAGATTGACTAGGAGAGATTGTATCCCACTGTTCGATAACATTGATGCTAGAGTTAACAAATGGACTCACAAAGCCTTATCCTACGCTGGTAGAATTCAATTCGTAATTTCTGTCTTATCCACTTTTCAGGTCTACTGGGCTAGCCATTTCGTGCTTCCTATCTCTGTCTGTAAAAAAATTGAGTTTAAACTTAGGAATTTCTTGTGGTCTGGTAAGGTTGTGTCTAACACTCATTCAAAAGTCAAATGGAATGAACTTTGTAGACCTAAAATAGGGGGTGATTTAGGGATTAAACATTTATCTACGTGGAACAATGTCTTATTAGGCAAAAGGATTTGGGTTCTTTTCAATGATAAAGAAGCTTTGTAGGTAAAGTGGGGTTCACACCATTATTCTTAGAAGGTCAACTTTCTGGAGTGCTCAATCGACTAATAATAGTTCTTGAAGCTGGAGGAAACTTATTCAGGTTAGAAATATTATTGGGAATCATTTCAAATTTAAAATAAAAAATGGACTTTCTACTCTCTTATGGTAGGTCACTTGGCACCTAAGAGGTATCCTCAAGGATCTCTCAACACCTAGAGTTATCAATGAGTCAGAATTTCAATGATTACAAAGGTAGCTGGTATTATCAAAGACAATATGTGCTGCTGCCAAGGTGCCATATTTGAGACCATTCGTACACTCGAGCCTTTAACATACCAACCTGATTAGTCCCAATCGAATAGACTAGAATAGACTGCAAGCTCCTCAAGAATTTACACAAATACTTCAGCATACACTTTGATGAGACCACTTCTTCCGAAAGTATCTTGGTACAAATTAGTGTGGCACAAAGGGTCCAACCCAAAGTATGCCTTTATTTTGTGGCTAGCTTTCCTTAGTAAGTTACAGACAAGATCAGCTCCTGTATACTTATATCCCTAATCATTGCTCTCTATGCCACTTAGATAATGAGTCTTCCAACCACCTCTTCTTTGAATGCTCCTTCTCCAAATCAGTGTGGTTACACTGTCTCAGGCACTTTCAGCTAAACATTTCAAATTTGCTAAACCTCCAATCTATTTTACTTTGGTTCAACCAACCTTAAGGCCACAAAAACATTGACCTCAACATTTTTCTCATTCTTCTTGTTGTTATCGTGTACAACTTATAGTCCGAGAGAAATCTTAGAACCTTAAAAAATGCAGCCATAGAAGTGAAGAACATTAATACTAAAGTGATCTTCAAAGTAATGGAACATTTAAGCTTAAACACTGAGAGAAGGTAAATAGAGGTCACTGGCTTATTTTCTTGTTTCTTCTGTTATTTATTTAGCAAGTATCTCAAACAGTTTTGGAAAGTAAATTGTGTATCACTCATTGACGATCTCATTCAATGGGAGCATCTATGCAAATCATAGATTATCACTACGACTTTAGCACTCTTCTCAGCAAGAGAGGCATAAGTTGCAGTTTTGGTCGAACCTACAAAAGTATTGAAGATTGTGCATGGTGTCCCAAGCTACAAGGTCCACCCCTTTGGCATTTTCCCTATAGGATAGCCACTATTACCTGACTAAGAAGGAGTAATAGAAATTCTTGAGTAATTTCTAGTGCTTGAGACTTTTATTTGGAAGTAGTTGTGTTACTGGTAATACAGTCTTTGATATGATTATTTTGGTTGCTAGACATATTCTAGTCATGTTATTGTGTTTATATGGTGAGGGAGAACAATTTTACGGTTCCTTATGCTTCTTGTAAGTTCTCTTCGATTGGGGGTAAAAGATTGCCACCTTTGGTAATCTCTCGATGTACATAATTTTATTTCTTTATAAATTTATTGAATTACCAAAAAAAAAGATAAGAACTAGATGTGATTAGCATGTGCGTAGGGATATTTGCAGACAATACTAATGCTAATATTAAAAGTCCATTATACTAAATTACAGCAAAATTATATTAGCATTTTCACTAATTTACACTATTTTTGATTTGATGTAAAATTTTTAATAAAATAAAATGGAATGAAATGATTTTTAATGAAATGAAATATAAATAAATATAAATATATAAAATTATTATTTGAGAAGAATGGAATGGTTCAAATGTAATATAATAAAATGTTGTATAAAAGAAAAGTTTATAATATGTTTATTATTTTATATTTTATATTAAACTCTTCTAATTAAATGTAACTTATTTTTATTTATTAGGACGTGATAAAAGTATAAGTTAGTTGAAATTACCGGGTAGTATTACATTCTATTATGGTAGGTTTATAACTAAGCGTATCCTTACCAATTACTAGTACGTTCTATTATGTTAGGTTTATAACTAAACGTAGCCTTACCAATTACCAGACATGGTTTTGACAGGTAACCGGACACCCAAGTTATTTTTTATACCACGACCATGCTCTCTTTAAAAGCGTGAGTTTGGCACTTCATCCATACATCGTCTATAAGTAGGAGGAAGGCACAGTGAGAGCTGGGAGACGAGGAGAGGGAAGGTACAGAACATACATGTAAAGGAAAGAATCAGAGAGAGGGATAGAGGATATATGCTTGTTTTAAGTGTTCTCACAATTGAATAGTTGTTTTCTGGATCTTCTCTCTCTTCTACTGCCAGTTGCAGGGAGTTGGCAAAAAATGGATTTGGGTGGCTTTTGGTTGTTGCTTATAGGCATAGTTGGCGCTCTGGGTGTTCTCAAATGGATCCTGAAGAGGGCTAATTGTTGGTTATATGAAACTCCACTGGGCGAAATGCAGTATTCACTACCTCCAGGCGACTTAGGCTTGCCTATCATTGGCAACATGTGGTCCTTCCTCAAGGCTTTCAAGTCCTCCGACCCCGATTCTTTCATGCGCTCCTTCGTCACCAGGTCATCGTCACATATCTCTCTTTTTTGTTTCTGATACTAAAAGGAGCTAGCTATATGCATTTTGCATTTGCTTCGTCTGTGTTTTTTAGTTATAAGATGAGATGGATGATCAACTACAAACTGTTAGTATTCTTCGCTCACCTTCTTCGTTTGCACTTCGATAATTCAGATTGAACAGCAACAATCCATTAGCATTTACTCATTTGTGTATGTTCATATCATATGAATATATATTTAACAGCAGAGACACTTACTTTATATGTATCATCATATCATATGATTTCATATGTGATAATGGAGCAGAAGCACATTAAAAAGTAGTGGTAAAGTGGGAGGTGTCCATCTCCACTATGTTATGTATTAAGAATCCACCAGGCACCTATTCCCACAAACAGACTCCACTCTCTGTCATCATTCGTCTTCTATATGGCTCTGTTGGTACAGAACCAAAACTTGATTCCAATTCCAGACCAGAGAAAAGAGGGAGGAAACTGAGAAGGAGAGGTGGCCCTCTTTTTTTTTTTTCCCATTTTCCCGACCACATTCATTTCACCATTTAGGTTTTCTTGGGAGCAATAATGACTTGTTTTTTAATATCTCTGTTGGAATTTAGAGAATCTCATAAATAGATTCTTATTTGATATGCATAATTTTATGGAAATCAGCGGTACTCACTGTATGTTTCTGTTTCCCAATTCCATAAAAGGACAACTAAATTGCAAGGTGACAAAGAGGAGTGTTGGAATATCTATGAGTAGAAAGATGAGTGTCCTTTTGCCTCCCACTTTTGTCTCTGGGACTTGAACCTCCTCAGTCTGATTCCTCTTGGTGCCTCCAATTTAATAATTCATTCACACCCTTCTTTTCTGTCTCTCACCTTGCTCATAGACAGACTCCACATGACATGCATACGCTGTTTCAGCCTAGAGTTTTTGTCTACTTGCTTACTTAATGCACTTGGGAGCTATAATTAGCTATTGGTTAAGAAAGCCAAAAGGAGAGAAGACAAAGTAAAAAATGAAAATGTCCATGCAGGCAGGTAGGCTTGCAGCATTATTTGTCTTTACCTCGTCATACTAGCTCTACCTTCGGCCCACATAACTTTTCTTCTGGTCTTTTGCGTTTGCTTAGGATTGCTTTGGATTAAGTTTATTTGTTCTTCTTTTGCCCTTTCTGGCCATTTAGAACGTTAGATTAAACTTGCAGTACTATTTGTCTGTTACTTGGTATATGCATATTAGCTTCCAAGTAAATAGTTTTAATTAAGGAGCTTGTCATTTGCTGAAAAACTGGGGGAAAAAAAGCGTCCAACTTAGTGCATGTGTACGTAACCACGTTTTCTTATTATTAACGTGCTATGGGAGCTTCAAGTATAGAATAGAACTGATTGGAGAACTTTCTTTAAGGTCAACGAAACAATTGTGTTTTCTGGAGTCATCATACTTTTAAGTTTTAAGTTGGGAATTCTTTTTAGCCACGTCCGAATCTAAATGCAGATTTGGACGCACTGGGATCTACAAGGGGTTTATGTTTGGGAAGCCAAGTGTGTTTGTAACTTCGCCTGAAACGTGCAGAAGAGTTTTGAATGATGATGAAGCTTTTAAGCCTGGTTGGCCAACCTCCACAATGGAGCTTATCGGAAAAAAATCATTCATTGGCATTTCGTATGAAGAACATAAGCGTCTTCGCCGTCTCACCGCTACTCCTGTCAATGGTCACGAAGCCTTGTCATTATACATCAAATATATTGAAGAAATGGCGATCTCTGCCTTGGAACAATGGTCCATTATGGGACAGTTTGAGTTCTTGACCCATCTTAGAAAACTTACTTTCAAGGTTATTATGTACATTTTCCTTAGCTCGGAGAGTGAGTCAGTCATGGACGCTTTAGAGAGGGAATATACCGCACTCAATCATGGAGTCCGAGCCATGGCAATCAATATTCCAGGATTTGCTTATCACAAAGCACTCAGGGTAAATACTTCTTTTACACCTATATCTTCACTGAATTTTTATTAACGATCATGTGTAGAACAGAAACGGCTCAATTCATAGGTAAAAATCAAATCGATAGAACTCTTTTTGCATACCTGTGAAAAAGAAAGCAACTTAATTAGCTAGTGTCTTTTTTTTAATTTGGTGTCAAAATGGATTTCTCAGGCTCGCAAAAGACTTGTGGCCATATTGCAATCTGTAGTAAGTGAGCGAAGAGATCAGAGGAAGGATGCTATTCCAAAACAGAAGAAAGACATGCTGGACGCTCTAATGGATGTTGAAGATGAAAATGGTAGAAAACTGGGTGATGAGGAAATCATTGATGTTCTATTGATGTACTTAAATGCAGGCCATGAATCTTCCGGTCATATAACCATGTGGGCTGCAGTTTTGCTTCAGGAACATCCTGAATTTCTCCAAAAAGCTAAGGTATTGGAATATCTTAAAGGGCATGTATCTACTTTGTTAAATCTTCCAAAGTCATCTTTCTCTTTTATTTGATTGGCCAAATACGATATGAGTTGAATTTAGGTGAATTAACAAAATATTTACATCTCATTGCAACGAAAAGTTCCTGCTCTCGTTTTTCAACTTTATTTCAAATGAACTCCATGTCAGTGGTTTTTGGAACTCAGTTTTTTCTGAGTTGTGTCTGATATGGATGACAAGTTTTCGGAATTTTTATTGCTTCATTCTATTCTAGGAAGAGCAGGAACTTATTGTAAAGAAGAGGCCAGCGGCTCAGAAGGGATTGACGCTAAAGGAAATTCGACACATGGAATATCTTTCCAAGGTTTTCCTCTCTTCCGTTTCCTTTCACGAAACCTGTCAATTTTGTATTGCTTCTGTTGATTGGAGCACAGTTAAATGTCAACGCAATTTAATTCAAACTTTTGTAGGTCATTGACGAAACACTTCGTTTGATAACATTCTCCCTTGTAGTTTTCCGAGAGGCAAAAGCAAATATCAAAATTGGCGGTCAGTATATAGTTACCTATGTTGCTTGCTTAGATTCCGATGGCCGTCCAATATGTTGCTATTTATCATAGTTTATGTGGCTTCTAGTTTTCACAATAAGAACAATGCGCTAACCCTGCCACCACCTGTTTAATTTGTTCTCCAGGATATTTGATCCCCAAGGGTTGGAAAGTTTTGGTTTGGTTCAGGAGTGTTCACTTGGATCCTGAGACATATCTAAATCCGACAGAGTTCAATCCTTCTAGATGGGATGTAAGTGCACATGATCGTGGAACATATTAAAATAAATCCTTCAGATTAGTTAAGTGTACATGTAGAGCTAGGCTGTTGGTGGGATAGTTATGCGTTTCAAATACTGAGCTTTGAAATTGGAAACAGAACTTCACGCCCAGAGCAGGATCTTTTCTTCCTTTTGGAGCTGGGAGTAGATTGTGCCCTGGAAATGATCTTGCCAAGCTTGAGATCTCCATTTTCCTGCATCATTTCCTCCTTAAATATCGGTGGGTGTATTTACTTCCGTCAATTGTTGCTTTGGCATGTTGTATTTGTTACTAGGTAGGTGTATATTTGGAGAACTTACGAATGATTTATTGTTGTTGGATGTTAAAATAGGCTGGAAAGGGTAAATCCTGGATGTCCGTTGAGGTATTTACCTCATTCAAGACCAACAGACAACTGCTTGGCAAGGATGTGGAAAATCGTATAAGAAGGAAAAGCAGTATGGAGAAATGAAATCTCGAGATGTTCTCTAAGATCAAATTGTAGAGAAGAAAAAGAAAGAAAGAAAGAGAAACATTTTCTTCTTCCATATCAGAAATAAGATGATGAATGTATAATTGCTTTTAGAGAAATCTGGCATGCCATGTTAGATGGTAACTTCTTCGTTTCCTCGTCCAATAGACATATGGAGAGAGCGCTTGAGCACAAGCTATGGCGAAGAATGAGCAAAATGAAAATGCAGAGTAATAAATATAAGTGACCAAATGAAGCCTAATAACATATGTAATATAACAAAGAAAAGCTTAATATTCACAGTCCACGAAATTCCAACGGGCAAATGAAAAAGGAAAAACCTTTATAAATAATAAGATTTTGTAGGGACAGGGACAGGGACAGGGACAGGGACAGGGATAGGGACAAGGAGGGGCTGGACCTACTGGCATCTAGGATGGATTTGGGGCTTTAATTAAAGAAGGCTGCGAAAATGCACAAGACTATGACTATGACTTAAACAGTATCTATCTAGAACCAACCAAAACTCCGCTAGTATTTGTTTGTTTGCCCATTCGAATTCAATCTCCTCTGCTTGCTAGTATTTTGATATGAGCGCAGTCTTCTGGAATCATCCTTCGAAGGTGATTCTTAAGAACTTTGAATTGAGTTTTTTTTTTCTTTTCCGATTGTTTGGTTTATGACTAGCTTAGGTTTTTTGCTTGACCTAGGAGATCAGAGATGTGAAGGTCAAGTCTGCATAATTGTTGAAGGTTGTGCGTGAACAAAACAATCTCAATTGAAAATAAATATGGCGGAATTTGTGGAGCTAGAGGCACAGGATGGTGTGAGAATGAGTTGGAACGTGATACCTGGAACAAAGCAAGAAGCAGCGAACTGTGTTATACCAGTTTCAGCAATCTACAGCCCCATTAAGAGCTTCCCGAATCTGCCAGCCCTCCCATACTCTCCTCTCCGCTGCCGGATGTGTCGCTCCGTACTTAATCCATTTGCCATAGTGGATTTCGCCGCCAAGATCTGGACCTGCCCCTTTTGCTTCCACCGTAACCACTTCCCTCCTCACTACTCGTCTATATCCGACGACAACCTTCCAGCAGAGCTCTTCCCGCACTACACAACCATAGAGTACCAAGAAAACAACTTCTCTTCTTCGTCTTCCTCTGTGTTCCTCTTCGTGATCGACACTTGCATCATTGAGGAGGAGATGGGCTTCCTCAAGTCTGCCTTATCCCAGGCTATTGAACTTCTCCCTGACAATTCCCTCGTAGGCCTCATCACTTATGGGACCTTGGTTCACGTTCACGAGCTTGGTTTCTCCCAGATTCCCAAGACCTACGTTTTCAAGGGTTCTTCTAAGGACTTGTCCAAGGATCAAATTCTAGATCACTTGGGTTTTTTCCTCAAGAAGCCTCGCCCTGCCGTTGGCGTTGTTGCTGGCCCTAAGGATGGCCTCTCTCCGGACTCCATTTCTCGCTTTCTCTTACCTGCTTCTGACTGTGCCTTTACTCTCAATTCGGTATGATACGCTCTTTGTTCATTATCTTAATTATTACTTCGCATTTCCTCTCTCTGTCTCTCTCATTCATTAACATTTGATCCATCCATTTTATGAAAACATTTTTTCTGCAAAGATTTTGGAAGAGCTGCACAAAGATCCTTGGCCTGTTGCATCTGATCAGCGAGCTACTAGGTGCACTAGCACTGCCCTCAGTATAGCTGCCAGTTTGCTGGGAGCCTGTGTTCCGGGTTCTGGGGCTAGAATTTTGACATTTGTTGGTGGTCCATCTACTGAAGGAGCTGGTGCTGTAAGGCCCTCTCACTCTTTTCATGTCACCAAACAAAACTGATTCCTATTTTGTCCTTTTCATTATCTTCTATTTTCGTAGATTGTGTCCAAAAACCTGTCTGAACCAATCCGCTCTCACAAGGATCTTGATAATGACTCTGCTCCTCATTACCACAAAGCCGTTAAGTACTATGAGGGTCTTGCCAAGCAGCTTGTTCATCAAGGCCATGTGCTTGATCTCTTTGCATGTGCTCTTGACCAGGTAACTTTCATCTTACTACATTTCCTCCATGAACATTACTTCTAGGCATAGCTCATCTTAACTCTGACTTGGTTTTTTGTTTTGACTTAATTGTGAAGCATCAACTGACAACGGAGAAATATTTTTTAGTGTACCTTCTCTATTGGTAATATGCACAAAACTAAGTTCTCTTTGTAAAAGGCATGGGCATTGGCCTCCAATTCGAATTCCTTGCCTTTGTGCATCGTCAAGTAATTTGTTCAGTGATTTAGATAGCTAATATTTTAGATCCTGTCAAAAGATGAAGCCATTTACTTCCTCTCTATTTCTAGTTTGGAACATCTTCTTAAAGATTAGGCCGTTTGGAGTTTTTGTTTATTGATTATCTTGTCTTCAAATAAATTCCACTAAACTTACACCCAAAATGTGGCCCTTCAACCCCTTTATTCTTGCTAGGTGGGAGTTGCTGAACTTAAAGTGGCAGTTGAAAGAACTGGTGGGCTTGTTGTGCTTGCTGAAAGCTTTGGCCATTCAGTGTTTAAGGACTCCCTTAGACGTGTTTTCCTGTCCGGTGATAATGATCTTGGATTAGCATCAAAGTAAGACATTGACCATCTCCTCTTTGCTGGTACCTAAGCTTGGAAATTGTTTTGGGGTAATTTTAAGACTCAGTGATTTCTGCTATCTGTCTACAAGATTTCAGTTCTATAATAGATGCTTTGCTTATTGCATGTTTAGGATCATGATTCTTTGTTATAATAATATGACCTTATGCATATGCTTCCCTTTGTTGTCACATGTTTGTTATTTATGTTCTCTAATCAATTTTGTTTTTAATTTCCACTAGTGATTTTTGTTTATTGAGATTCTAAATTATAAAAATTTCACAAGAATTGGTTATTACTCCATTGAGGTGAACTCACTGACAGACTGTTGTTGCATGTAGCCAATATTTTAGGATTTATGAGTAGTCTAGACAGAATTCAAGGAGTGAAGAAAGGTCATTATTTGGATCTTAATTTAGAGGCTGCAAGAATTGGACAACTGCAAAGATGAAATCAATTATTTGATGGTTTATGTGGTGAAAACATGGAAACCGTATCATGTACATGTGTAGTGCTGTAGGGAAAAGGTTCACAACAACACATTTAACAAGCAAAGAGTTGAAACTTGGTGATTATAACTGGAACAGGTGTAAGACTATGGCTGTCTAGAAGAAAATTAGTTTATTCCAAGTACAACAACAATAAAAATAACTTAGTTTGTTCCAAATAAAAGAACAGTAACAATATGCAGGCGAGGTTAGGTTTTGGTCATTTATGGTTAGGCTTTCCTTTTTCTTATTGGTAATAGGAGAAACGTAGTTGACTAGGAAAAATAAATCAAGATTAATTGTGAAAATATAACAAACATAGTCTAATTCAGGAAATATAGCAAAATTGATCTTTTTGGACAATAAATAAAATGTGTGCATTATTATTTATATTAAAATAAAGTAATTTCAACCGTTGTATTTATCTCCTCGGGTTCAAAAAGCAGCTATGACAAGTAAATCCCGATATACTGTTCATAAATGTGGGGATCAACTTGTTTTAGCTCATCTTCAGCAATCCAAGTACTCTTTTTGCTAATTTACCTAGCCACTTTACCCAAAATCTTCAATATGAATTGCCACACCTTAATCAAACCTCCTTACATGTTCAATAGTTTCACAGCTTTAGCAAAGGGGCAGCTACTGCACTTGAGCTTCAATTGTAGGTTTACTACCCTGAAATCCATTGAATGGTTGCAGGTACAAAATATTGAAGATTTGTCTAATTTGTAGTTTGTTGGGAATAAGAAATCTAGAAAATTCGGCAGTGTGGGATTTTGAGGGTAAAGTGGGGAATGAGAGGGAGAGATGAGTCATGTGAGTGTG
>JANVCQ010000005.1:1650772-1674442 GCA_025531925.1 Erythroxylum plowmanianum
TTGTTGTGTGTGATTGTTTGAAGTGCAGGTCTCGGTAATAGGAGTTGAATCACTGTTAGAGAAGTTGGTCTCTAACATAGTTCAGGTGGCAGCTTAACTAGATAAGGCATTTGAGCTAATTTTCTTTAAAGACCTTATGAGGTCCAAAATTATGAATTAGATGGTGCTTATGGCTTGTGATAAGTTCCCTATGAAATCTCTCTTGCCTCAAATGGACAAGCATTTGTCTTCTTCAAATGATTGCCTTCGATGGCGGCAAAAGAGTAGGCTGCATTGTTGTCTTTTAGGGCAGCCTTTATTTCTTCATAAATCTTTCGAATATGAACAAATGCTTCCCCTTCGTCACTCACAACACCTATTCAAGTACATGTTAAGGCTTCAAGCCATAAATGACCTCAAAAGGAGTCTTTCTTATGCTATGATTGGCATCATTATTTGGGAAAATTCAGCTTGAGGTATGACTAAATCCCAAAATTTTCACATTATTTTGATAGACCTCCGATTCGACTCACGTATTCTAGGAAAAGAAGGCCCATGAATGAGGGGACAGTTGGCTTATCCTAGAGCGAACATATGGCATTTTGTTATCTTTCCCTTTCATTACTTTATTGTTATTTGGTTATGTTTGTTTTGCTGTTATTTTCAAATCTGGAAAAGGTATGTATAGGCTGTCGCTAGGAGTGAGAGAGAACATGTGAATTTGGTTGTTGTTGAGGAGAGCCGTAGCCCTCTCGAAAGGCTGCTACCTTTTTATGAAAATAACCTTTTCCATAATACTACAAGAGTTGATTGAATCGTGTTGTTCTTTTACATAACGTAGTATCCTATCAGAAATTGGTATCAGAGCGAGCAAGCCATGCCTTCGAAGAACTCTGACGGTAAAATGGAAGCGATTGAGAAAGAATTGGAAGGAATAAGAGAGAAGTTAAGTAGGATGCCATTAGTGGAAAGAGTTGTTGAGAGAATTTTGGAGATAGAGAAGACTCTCACCACACTCTCCCAAGGAGTGACCCAGATAATGGCCACAATTAGTGAACAACAGAGAACGGTGCAAGGGGGAAGTAAATCTCTGGGTAAAGGAAAGAATATTGAACGGGAAGAAGGGTCTAGCTCGGTTGAAAAAGAAAAGAATGAGGGAGTACCTATGGGAGTGGAAGAAATGGTAAGTGGTTTTGGTGGCACATACCCAGCAGCAAATGAAAATATTGGGCGGGAGATGTTTGGGAACTCAAAATCATGGCATATTGGGAAGCTTCTTGAGATGCCCTTATTCAATGGAACGAACTCGGAAGGCTGGTTATATCGAGCAAAAATGTTCTTCTAAATGAATCGAATGACCGAAGCTGAAAAGTTAATGGTGGCTGGAATCAACTTCGAAGAGGATGCTCTTGCTTGGTTTCGATGGACGGATGTGAGAACACCATTTGGCAGCTGGAGTGATTAAAAACAATAGTTGGTTCAAAGGTTTGGCCAAAATCAAACTGGGAACTTGTGCTAAAGGTTTTTAGATATAAAACATGGGTCAGTGGTCGACTATCGGAGGGAGTTTGAGAAACTCTTAGCACCACTAACGACGCTGCCTGTGGAGGTGCTAGAATCCACTTTTGTGAAGGGGTTGAAGACAGAGATCAGAGTTGAGCTTCGTTTGATGAATTCAAGGGGGCTTAAGGCCCTTATGAATACAACCCAAATGATTGAAGAAAAGAATTAGACCATCAAGCAAAAAGGAAGCACATCGGGACTTATTTCTCTTAAACCCAGTCAGTGGGGAGAAGGGAAAGGACTCGTGGGTCAGAACATGAACTAGGAGGGAGAAGCCAAGGCGCCAAACTGAGGAACCTTCTAGAGCACTTGGGTCATGCTGAAACCCGAGAACCAGCGAGAACTCTCGCAGAAGGAGGCTGACGACAGATTCAACTCACTAATGTCGAGATCCAAGACAGAAGGGCACGAAGGTTGTGTTATTCGTGTGAAGAAAAGTACCGGCTAGGCCTGTGTGTTGGAAGGAGCATCAAATTTTGCTTATTACCGACGAAGAAAGAGGAGGTGGTGGTGGGTATGGGACTGAAGGATGACGAGCAGATTTCAGGGGACAAGATTGAGAGTGTGGAAGTACACATGACAAAAGCTGTTGAACTATCCCTAAATTCGATGTTTGGCCTGACCATATGAGGCACCATGAAGATGAGAGGGACGTTGGCTGGGAGAGACGTGACAGTGATGGTCGATTGTGGAGCTACCCATAATTTCCTATCTCTAGAGATCATTGAAGAATTACGGGTACCCCTCATTTCCACTTACAATTACAGGGTGATTATGGGTAATGCTATAGCAGTTAAAGGGAAGGGCATTTGCGAGGGAGTAAGGATTGAGGTTCAGGGAATAATAATTATTGAGGATTTTCTGCCTCTACAATTGGGCAGTATCGATATAATTCTCTACATGCAATAGCTAGGAAGTATTGGAAATATGGAGGTGAATTGGAGTAACCTGGTGACGGAATATTGTGTTATTGGTTCTCGATTGGTGCTAAAAGGGGACCTTGGTTTATGCAAGACAGGAGTTTCGTTGAAGACCATGACTAAGGCAATGCAACAAGGAGTGGGGCTAATTGTGGAATTATGTCAGATGGAGCTTCTTGGAGAAATTACTAGTGACAAATGGGCAGTTTCAGAAATGGTCCAGCAAGTGCTAAGGAATCATCTGAAGGTATTCCAACCTATCACAGAACTACCTCCTAAAAGGGACATCGACCATGTAATACTGGAACATCGCCAGTTAATGTTAATCCTTATCTTTACCCACACTATCAAAAAAATGCGATCGAGAAGATGGTTAAGGAAATGATTGTAGCAGGAATTATTCAACCTTCCATGAGCCCTTATTCAAATTCAGTGGTACTGGTTAAGAAGAAGGATGGGAGTTGGGGCTTTTGCGTAGATTATCGACTGCTTAATCTAGCGACAATAAAGGATTGTTACCCGATATCGGTAATTGACGAGTTACATGGGGCTAAGCTCTTTTCAAAATTGGATTTAAAATTAGGCTATCATCAGATCTGGATAAGAGTGGAAGACATTCCAAAGATTGCATTTAGAACTTAACGAGGGTCATTACAAATTTAAGGTGATGCTCTTTGGGCTATCAAACGCCCCGGCAACCTTCTAGTCCTTCATGAATCGTGTGCTTCATTCTTTCTTGAGGAAGTTCATCCTAGTTTTCTTTCAGTAGAGATGAAAGGGCCCATGCTGAGCACTTGGATAGGGTGCTTACTACCTTGATAAAACATCAGCTTCATTTAAATGAGAAGAAATGTGTGTTTGGGTAGAGGAAGATTGAATATTTGGGGCGTTGGGTGACATACCAAGGGGTTGAGGTGGATAAGGAGAAGGTTAGAGTAATGGTAAATTGGCCTACACCATCAAACTTGAGGGAACTCCGGGGCTTCTTAGGCCTTACAAGTTACTATAGGCGATTTTTAAAAGAGTATGGAAATATAGCTTGGCCATTGACAAAACAACTCAAGAACGAGACTATGAAACTTGTTCCCACCTTGGCTTTACCCGATTTTGCAAACCCTTTTACTTTGGAAACCGATGCTTCAGGTATGGGATTAGGTGCAACTTTGTCTCACTCTTGCTTTCTTTAGCCAATCTTTGTCAATCCGCAACCAACTAAAGTCAATATATGAACGAGAGTTGATGGCTATTGTGTTGGCAGTGGAAAAGTGGAGGCACTACTTGTTAGGACAACATTTTGTGATTCAAACTGATTAAAAAAGTTTGAAACATTTGTTAGAACAAAAGCCTATACAACTAGAATATCACAGGTAGGTTGTTAAATTAATTAGGTATGATTTTGAGATTTGGTATAAACTGGGAAGGGAAAATGTTGCAGCTGATGCCTTATCTCGAATCTCTTAGCCTGAGCCACTTCAATTGCTTGCTATTTCTATTCCAAGGGTGTTAGATAGTGATTTAATACGAAAAGAAGTGATTGCAGACTCCAACTTTGTCGAGATAATTCAGGAATTGCAAGACGGCATAGGGAATTTCCTGGTTATTCTTTGCAACATGGCACTCTGGGAGAATGGTTCTGCCCAACAATTCCAGTATTTTGCCTACCTTGATACACGAATTTCATACTAGTCCAATTGGAGGACATTCTGGATTCTTAAGGACCTATAAAAGAATTAAAAGTGAGGTGTTTTGGAGGGGTATGAAGATATTTGGAAATTGGTAGCTGAATGTGCCATATGTCAACATAATAAATATGTAATTGCCTCTCCCTCGGGACTACTCCAACCTCTTTCCATTCCTAATAGAATTTGGGAAGATATTTTTATTGATTTCGTGGAAGGCCTTCTCAATTCAATGAGCTATAATTCCATTCTTGTGGTTGTCGACAGGCTAAGTATGGGCATTTTTTGCCTTTAAAACACCCTTTCATAGCGAAATCGATGGCTGATATTTTTGTTCGGGAGATTGTTTGACTTCTTTCAGATCGTGACAAAATTTTCATGAGCAATTTTTGGGAAGAAATATTCAGACTACAGAGGACTATCCTACAACAGAGTACAGCTTATCTTCCTCAATCCAATGGTCAGATTGAAGTTGTAAACAGAAGCGTAGAGACCTATCTGCGTTGCTTTCTAGGCGCTCAACCGAAGAAGTGGAGTTCTTGGCTTCCATGGGCATAATACTGGTATAATACTTCCTATCCTATATCTACTAACATGACTCCCTTCAAAGCTGTATATGGCAGGGATCCCCCACCTTTAGTGCATTTTGGTAGTCAAACTACAAGAGTAGTTGACTTGGAGAATTAGCTCAAATAAAGAGACGCAATTTTGGAGGAACTCAAGCTTCATCTTGCAACAACTGAAGTAAAAATGAAGACGCAGACAGACATTGGAAAGAAGTTCAATATGATGCGGGTGATCTAGTTTTCCTAAGATTGAAGCGTTATAGAATGCGCTCCTTGGCTAAAAAGCAGAATGAGAAACTCTCATCGAAGTTTTTCGGCCCTTATCACATTCTAGAGCGGATTGGAGCAGTGGCATATAAACTTGATTTACCGGTTGGTGCTAACATCCACTCGATCTTTCATGTCTCCCAGCTTAGGAAAGCGCTTGGATTTCAACAAATCAATCAGCCCCGTCCACCTCAATTGACTTTGGACATTGAATAGGTTGTGACATCGAAGATGGTACTGCAGTGGTTTGACACCGTGAGGGGCAAAGAGATTTTGGTTAAATGGTGTGAACTACTTGATTTTGAAGCCACTTGGGAATCTTGCGAGGCAATCCAACAACAGTTTCCTAATTTTCTCCTTGAGGACAAGATGGAACTCGATGGGGAGGGTAATGATAGACCTCTAATTCGACTCACGTATTTTAGGAAAAGAAGGCCCATGAATGAGGGGATGGTTGGCTTATCCTAGAGCAAACATATGGCATTTTGTCATCTTTCCCTTTCATTACTTCTATTGCTATTTTGTTATGTTTGCTATGCTGTTATTTTCGAATCTGGAAAAGGTACATATAGGCTGTTGCTAGGATTGAGAGAAAATATGTGAATTTGGTTGTTGTTGAGGAGCTGCAACCTTCTCAAAAGGTTGCTACCTTTTTATGAAAATTCCCTTTTCCATAATCCTACAAGATTGAATTGTGTTGTTCTTTTACATACGTAGTATCCTATCTTATTTCTATCTAGACATTTCAACAAATTGTCCAAACTTTCATTCGCAACTACAATTTGATTTTAATTTTAAGGATGAAAAGTATTAAAATACTTCAATTTATTCTCACTTCCACTTAACAAAGTCCTTTGAAAGTGACCAATTAACTTAACTTCTTTATCTGATACAATAGATGTTGTTCACTTCTCTATCTAATATAATAGATGTTATTACGCCATGTAACGTCACAACATTTCAGAAGAATTAAGTCAACAATATGAGATGCATATGAGGTTTTATAACATTGGAATGAAGTATGTCATTTTTGAAAAACGATTCATCATACTAAGAATAGAGTCAAATTTTGTAGCTGTCTTAGTGAGACTGAAAACAAAATCCCTACTCAAATGTGTCCATGGACATTTGGTTTAGGGAAGGGCATGTATAAATTTGTATTTAATGCTTTGCTTTTGCTAGGTAAAGCAGTGCACAAACTTGTATTTTGAACTTTGCCTTTGCCATACAAAAAGCAAGACGTCTTTTCATTAATCTCAAGTCCATCTTGGATAACTGGTAGGGACTAGGTTTTTCGAAAGAAACAAAAAAAAAATCTATGAAGCTCTCTATGAGCAAGAATCTCACTTAAAGAAGGAATAATAGCCAATGGGAGAATCTCCACAATAAAGGGTTCGTATCAGTCTTATTCATATTTCTGCATGCATAATATTTATAGACAATTAACATAACTAATTGCCTAGAATGACTGACCTTCTAATTATCTAACTACAGAATAGAGTTCTAAGTTAACTAGTAAACATAGCTGGCCCCTAGATATACGTAACTGACCCTTATCTAGAATATGTAGAATAGTCCTAAAACAATTAAAACTACTTAGCATGTTGCTTCCTTTTGGAATACGTAATCAGGGGTTTATCATGTCTCCCCCCTTTGAAAGACACCTTGTCCTCAAGGTGAAAATCTGGATATTGAGCAGCCAATAGGTTATGGTCTTCCCAAGTAGCATCTTCAAGAGGTCGACTTTGCCAAGCTACTAATAACTCCAAATCCTGTATAGAAGTCCAGCGATGGGCAAGCACACTTTTTGGTTGCAATTGCAGTTCCCAATCAGCAGAAATGGGTAGTGGAGCTGGTGATGATGGTGGTAGAACACCATGAGCAGGGCGAAGCAAGGAAATATGGAAAATTGGATGAATCTGTGCATCCAGTGGAAGTTCCAACTCATAGGCTATTGAACCTAGCTTTCGCAGAACCTTGTAGGGCCCAAAAAACTGAGGAGATAACTTCTCATAGCGTTGCTTGGATAGAGATTTTTGTCTAAAGGGCTGAATGCGTAGCAAGACATAATCACCAACATTAAAAGAAAGTTCCCTGCACTTGTCATGTTGATATTTCAAGCGTGCTTGAGCCTTAATAAGATTATCTTTTAGCAGTTTCAGCATTGCATCTCTCATTAATAATTGGTCTTCTAATTCAGCATTAGCAGTCTCACCTTTCACAAAGGGATGTAGAGGTGGGGGGTCCCTACCATAAACCACCTTGAAAGGTGTAGTACCCGTAGAAACATGAAAACCAGTGTTGTATGAGTATTCAGCCCAGCATAAGTAGGAACTCCATGTTTTGGGTTGTTCATGAGCAAAACAACGTAAATAGGCCTTTAAACATCGGTTGACAACTTCTGTTTGTCCATCGGTTTGAGGATGGTAGGAAGTACTCATTCGTAAACGAGTTTGACTAAGTTGAAACATCTCCTGCCAAAAAGAACTTAGGAAAATTGAATCTCGATCAGAAACTATGGAACGAGGAATTCCATGGAGACGAACAACTTCCTTACAGAAGATTCCAGCCACTGTTTTAGCTGTATACGGATGAGAAAGTGGCAAAAAATGACTGTATTTACTCAAGCGATCAACTATTACAAAATAGTGTCAACACCTTTTGATTTAGGCAGCCCAGTTACAAAATAAATGGAAATATCTTCCCAAATTTTTTCTGGAATGGGTAGTGACTGTAAAAGACCAGCAGGTGCAAGAGTTTCATATTTGTTGCGCTGACAAGTCAAGCATTGTTGAACATGAAGCTTGACATCCTTCTTTATATTTGTAACACATGTACAATCATCAATGAAAGAAACAAACCATTTTACCCCATAAACATTAGAGACATTAGATGGGCCACAAATATCACTGTGAATGAGATAGAAAGGAGTAGCATTTCTTTTATTACTACTTGGAAAAGGTACATGTTTGTGTTTAACAAGTTCGCATACCTCACAATGAAAATTTTCAACATCTAAACCTTAAACAAAGAGGGAAACATAATCTGAACAATCCTAAATGGTGGATGCTCAAGTCAACAATGATGAAGAAAAATTTTCTCTTTATTGAAAGAAACAAGTTCTAAAATGAAGGAATGTGGCAACCTACTCTTGGTCATGTTTAGTTGGCCTGGAGCTTCTAGATAGTAAAGGCCATCCCGTTTCCTAGCACGTCCAATAATCCTCCTCAAATCCTTGTCTTGACATACACAATAGTTACTATAAAAAAATTACATTATAAGATAAATCTTGGGTTGAGTTTCTGTATGGAAACAAGGTTTGTGGACAATTTAGGAACATGAAGGACATTTCGTAGAATTACTGATGGGCTTATTTTGACATCACCTATACTGGCTATATTGGTTAAGAATCCATCAGCTATGGCTATTTTCTTTTTGCTTGGATATGGGTAGTAGGTTAAAAAGATATTGGATGAGTGGGTCATATGGTCGGTTGCTTTTGAGTCCATGACCCAAGAGTCAGTGAAGGTTGTACCCGAGACATTTAATCCTAGAGAAAGAGGAAACTCACCTGAATATGCCAAAGAACAAGTACCTGAAGGCTTTTCAGTTTTCCCAAGACTGCTAATAAGTGATCTCACCCTCTCAATTTCTTCTTTATTGAGGTTACTCAGCTCTTGTGATATTGATTCGTCTTGTGATACAACAACTATATTCACTTGTCCATTGTTTCGTGGCTGATCTCCCTTCTAACCCCACTCACGGCTTGGAGGCTTTCCATGAAGTTTCCAGCATGTCTCACGTGTATGTAGATTTTTCTTGCAATAAGTACACCATAATTCATCACCGTTTTGAGGCTTCGAATGATTATTCTTCCTTCCTTAAAAAAAATGCTCCTCTTTGTATTTGTGGTTGATTTGCTATTACCAGCCACCATAGCTATACTGTCAATGATTTGCGGTTCAAGCATCATCTCTCTCCTACTTTCTTCACTTCGGATTAAAGCCACTACCTCATTAAAACATGGAACCTCTGGCTTCCCAATAATTTGTATCCTTGATCAAATTCTGGATTCATTCTAAGCAGAAAATCATAAACTCTATCGTGTTAAATGAAGGTTTTTAGAACTGCTACATCTTCGGGACACTTGGTTTTTATCACCCGGTAGTGATCTAGTTCCTGCCGCAACGATTTCAATTGATTTGCGTATTCCATGAATGTTTTGTTTCCTTGTTTTGCATCAACAGTTTTCACCTTTACTTCATACACTTGTGTCGCATCTCTAGCCTTGGAATAAGTTTGTTGGATTGCATCCCATATGTCCTTGGCAGTGGCCAAAAACATACATGTCTCACTGATTTCCAGGACCATAGAACCCCACAACCATGCCATAATCATAGCGTCTTCTTCATCCCATGCTTCAAATTGCGGATCCACTGGTTTAGGCCCTACACTCGTGAGATGACTAATCTTTCCTTTTCCTTTCAGCGCAGTTTGGGTGAGTTGAGACCTTTTGAGATAATTTTTTCCATCTAATTTGTAGGTAGCTGGAATGCTCTACAATTCTCCAGGTTGTTGGGTTCGGATTACCTCTTCCGATTGGGTTTTGGCAGTCTCCCGACTCTTAATTGCAGACTCCTTGATTTCTAACATCTTGCTTGACAAGATTCTGGGCAATTAAGGCCAAATTGTGTGGGAAATAGAAGAAGAGAACGTGTGGAAGGAAAAAAAATGTGAGCAATGAAGGCTGGAAAAATTGCAATGAAGGCTAGAATATGGTTAGGTTATCGAACCTAAAGCTTGGATACCATGTCAGAAATTAAGCAGTAAGTGTATTTCCTTGTGTCTTTTTGTTATAGCGCTACTAGCTATATATATATATATATACAAAAACCTACGTAGATACCCATAAATCATGGAGTATCTTATCAGAATCTTAGCCAATGGTATCAGAATCTTGACTAATAATATCCTAACTTAAGGATACAATCTGTTACAATATATTTTCCTATGATTCATTGCTTCAAATAGTGATACTTCTTGTACAATTCCATTATCTAATTAGTTTACATAAATGCAGCTTCACTTTCATTTGTTCCCAAATGTTGATTTTTTTGCTTGGCTTGTTATGAATGTTGCTCTTTAACTCTCTTTTTATTAGTGAAGTCCCTTCAATTTAAGCTTCATGAACATCACCTTTTGATGTTCTTTGATGGGTTTATGTTTGAAATAATTCTTAAGCTAGCCTCCCTCCCAATTCAAATAATTTTTTAATGGAGTTTACCATGAAATCAACAACTTTTATCGTAATTCCTCCACTATTTAATTCAAGGGCATGTAGCAACATTCTTTCAATCCACCTCATAGTGCTCGGTTTGGGGGGTCCAACTTTGTGAAAGGGGTCATCTTCTTTAGTTAACTTTTCAATCCCATGTTCAAGGGACTACGAGCTTGTGCAGGGTCTTGACATTGCAAGGCTTGTACGACTCGTGTCAAGTTCAAAATCTTGTGCAGAATCTTTGCCATCTCCGTTTGTTGAGTCTAGTTGTCTCTACCAAGATTTATCATTGCTGCTCTAAAAATCCTTGAAAGTAAATAGAATCTTTTACTCCAATACTACTTGATATAAGGGAAAGGTTTTAAAAACAACATTTAACAAAGAGTAGCCTTTGATTCTAGCCTTTTATAGTTGGTTTTCTTATTGGTAATAGGAGAAATATAGTTGACTTTGTAAAGGAAAATTAGTCTAGTTAGGAAAACATATCAAAAGTCCAACTCAAAAAATATAGCACAAGGCTGATCTTTTTGGACAAGAAATGAAACTCTCCATTATTATTTTATATTAAAATAGAGCAATTTTAGCTCTTGCTTCATGTAATTTATAATTTCATAGGTAACAAACCATTGCAGTATTTAAAAATGCCTTTGCATGTAATTTGGGTTTCTAGACATGCGAGAATCTAACTTGAAAGGCGACTGACAGCTTGCAGAAAGAGGATGGAAAACTGATCTCGTGCTAGCACATTCTCTTGCAAACACTTGATATGCATAGCACACAACCACCAAGGTTAATTATTTTTGATGTATAGCTTTTTTGGCTTGGTAGGTTTTTCACATTCCTCAACTTATTTAAGATAGTATTCAAATTAAAATTTAGGAGTATTGACTTGTAGAGCTAGAATAATAGATGCAGAGCTAAAACTATGGTAAAAATATTGTAGTAGCATTACAAGATTTTACTCAGTTATCCTTGACTTACTAGAATCATACGATAGGTTTTGCTGCAAAGTGTTAATTTGTTTGACAACCAATACTTTTATTTCCTTAAAGACAAAATTTTCCTTTTCAGCTGATTTATGATGCAATTGCATATACTTTAGTGTTGAGACTTACTATCTAATTAAGAATTTTGATAGCATCATTATCTGCTTGACTCTTTGAGGTTGGATGAGAAGATCTATTATTTATATTTTTTCATTTTTCATCATAGATATAGGCATGCATTAAACAATAGCTATTGTTTCATCTCACCTGATGATTTTAACTGTTTTATATTGCTTGATCAATTTCAAAGTTGTTTTTGGCTCCGAACCTTGTTAATATGTATACTTTTGAGGAAAAATGTGTATTACTTTTAATAGTCAATATTTACGTGGACGAGATCCTTTTGTGCTGCACGTATGCACTCATACATGTATGTTATACCTTTGACGAAAGAATCATTCTTATCTTTCCTGTTTTGCTGAATTTTGGACATAGTGGTATATTTGAGATAAACTGCTCGAAGGATATCAAAATTCAAGGCATTATTGGTCCTTGTTCATCTCTTGAAAAGGTATATCTTGTGTTTCTCTTATTTCCTTCTTGTTCTCGTTGTATTTTGATACTTACTTTCAGTGATGTGGTGCAGAAAGGTCCTCTTTGCTCCGACACTGTTGTTGGCCAGGGAAATACCAGCGCATGGAAGATGTGTGGTTTGGACAAAGCTACATCTTTGTGTCTAATATTTGAGATTGTAAAAAAGGAAGCCTCAGATTCTAACATTCAATCATCAAGCAATCAATTTTATTTCCAGTTTTTAACATAGTATGGACTCCAAACTCACACTTGGTCTATTTCGTAAGCCTTTTGACGATGGAAGGAACTCTTTTATCTTTTAATTGGTTCTTTCCACAGTTACCAACATAGTTGTGGTGACATGAGGCTTCGTGTTACTACCCTTTCCCGAAGATGGGTTATTGGACCGGGTAGCATACAGGTAAGCTTGTTGTCTCTTACACTTGGCACTATGACCCTTTTTGTTTTTCTTTCCTGAGTTGTTAGTTCTCCTCCTAAGTTGATTTCAAATCTTGTAGGACCTTATTGCTGGATTTGACCAAGAAGCAGCTGTTGTAGCCATAGCACGTCTTGTTTCTTTCAGAATGGAAATTGAGGTACAATGTTACATTCCTTGGATTTTTACCTAAAATAAGGGAATAAATAAGTATGCGAACAAAACCTGGTATCTCTAAAATCTTTGGGACTGCACATTGAGTGTGTGCTAATGCATAATGACCACGTTACGATAGAAAGCTAGAGAAAAGTAACAAGAAAGGAAGGAGAGTTGAGTTTCAATAGTGGAAGAAACAACATTGTCCAAATTATTGAAGGCAAAGTGAGGAGGTGACGTCGTTTAGTTTAATGACATGTAGTAGTATTATTCACTTGTACTGTTTTTTGTGGTTTTCCCCAAGGACTAGTATAATCGTTGTATAAAGAAGTAACTACTATCTAGATGGTTTTAATGATTAATTGACAATTTTCTATCTTCTTTTCTTTGGTCTTTTTTTTTTTTCCTAATCTTGATTCTATAATTGCAACTAGGGTTTTTTGGCTATTAGTTACTATCCTTTTGGTATATCAGAGTAGATGGCTCTCGAAGGTGAAGTAAGATGGTGGAAGGAATAGGATTTTAAGACATGATATAGTTGGAAGAAAATATGAAGATGCAAATGCAAGAATTGGAGCTTAGACATGAAATTAGTATTGAAGAGTTGAAAGAGTGGATACTATAGTTACATCAACATCCTACTCAAATGTTGAGGATAAAAGAAGACAATCAGAGGGTACCAAAGATAGTATTTGGAGGTGCTGACAAGGTTTAGAAAAATATAAATTTCAATCTTTATTAGAGAGGGATTGAGGGGTTAGATCTTCAAGGGTGAACAAGTTTTTAGCTTGGATAGGACTTCGACAAAAGTTAAAGTAGGCTAGTTTGAGATGCGTTTGGAGAGGGGGCATTAGTTCGACATTACTTTTACTTCAGGAACAAATTAAAATTGGAAGAGCCGAGGCAAGAAGGATAAACGAAAAGCTATTATGTAAGATTTGATTTCTTGTCCCATAAGCTGGTTAGACCAGTTTATCCTTGAAGGGCTTAAAACTTGAAAGTGAGTACCTGGATAAGATTTGGAATTCCAGAAGCTTACAATAGGCATATAATTTGGCCAGGAAGGATGAAGTTGTTTTGCAAAAATGTTTTGGAGGGAGTAGCAGCAATATGCAAACTACCCAACAGTAGAAGGGGCATCTAACTTCTCAAAAGAATTCATAAGGAATTCTACTTGAGCCTCAATTACTTCTAAAGCATAATGGAGAAGTAAGAATCACCAAAATCACCAGTAGTAAAGAAATGGACGAGAGGAGGGCCAAAGGGAATTGATTATGGTGTGATGAGAAGTTTATCCATGGCCATAAATGCAAGAGGAGAATGATGCACATGTATATAGTAATGGATAGTGGTGGAGGAAATTACTGAACAAAAGCAAGAAGTACAACTTGCAATTTCGTTGCAAGTTATGGCAAGTGCTACTTCTGTGAAATTTTAGCAAATGAAAGTGATAGATAAGTACAAATATACATATTTTAATAGATGGGGAAGTACCCATAATTTCATTGACGAGAAGGTGATAGAAAACGAAAGATGCATTATAAAAGAAATAAATCATTGTCTTAGTGAGTGGATGATTACAGGCTAAGTGGCAAAAGATGGGTAGAGGCGTTAGGTGGGTGATGAATGGTCCAAAGTATGAAAAGTGGTACATTGTTCATTAGCATTGGAGGAAATGATTGCTTTAGGAGTACATTGACAATTTACTTGAATGACATTATATGCAATTATAAGAGATTGTGCAATTTGAATGGGTGTAAGAGTAGATAGAATCGAACAACAGTTAAACAGTAGGAAGTATGAAGTTATTAAAAGCAACCGCCAATAGAGGAATATTGGAATGGGAAAAAGTAATATGTGGTGTTTCAATTTTCATTGCTATAAAGTGATGACAATATGCAATGGTGATGCTCACCCCATTATTTTTGTTAGTTGACGTAATTGGTTTTAATGAAAAGCAATATGTTAGTAAGGTTGAAGAGGGATTAAGGCAACTATTGAGTGACTATGAGGATGTCTCTGAAGTACCCATATGATTACTATCAACCAAGGTTTATGATCATTGAATTATGTTGAAATAAAGGATTGAAGCCATCAACTTGAAGCCATATAAATATGCAGGAGCATAGGAAGAAGTAATTTAAGAGTTGGCAGAGGAGATGTTGACATAAACGATAATTCATTAGAGTGTAAGTCACTTTTCTTGTCTTGTTGTTTTGGTGAAAAAGAAAGTTGGGTCATGGTGGTTTTGTGTAGATTATAAAACTCTTAGTAAACGTACGATAAAGGATAAATTTCCCACACCTTTAGTTGAAGAATTGTTGGATGAGATACATGAGATTGCATTATTCAAAGTTGGATTTTAGAGCCAATAACGTTCAATTTTGCATGAAGGTGGATGATATACATAAGATTGCATTTAAAACCCATGAAGGCCACACTAGGGATTCCTTGTTATGCCATTTTGTCTTACTTATGCTCCGACTTAGAGTTCAGTGAATTTTATCCATGGTTGATATATCTTTGAAAGCTCAGATGGAGTGAATACATGGTCTCCTTAAGGGCTATGCTAAATCTTTAGGACAAACCAGAAGGACTAAAGCTATTGCATGTTGCTCAATGTCGATATAACTTAACAACCAAGAAGCTCTGGATTGAACTGAGGCCCCTTCAAGTTGGCCACAAAGCAATAGCCTCTAATGCCCCACACCATTGAGAAAAGAGGGCGCTTTCGTGTCAACCTACTTTAGGTGGTAGGATTGTAATGACCTTGCCCAAACCCATTTAGATAAAGTAGCAACGTCTATGAAGGGAGCGATGAACTTCTTGAAGATAACTCTAAAAGATCAACCAAACCTAGCCTATACATCCACTAAATGAGTGGAATACTATTTAATTGAGTTGGAGGCCAATTTGACAACGAGGCATATTGGGAATGGGCTGAAACTTACGATTAGAAGACCAAGTTTGAGACTATTTGACATCAAGAAAGGGTCACTCTCAACGAGCACAATGGTTCCATTTCCACGATCGTAGGTTAAGACTCTAGAACGTTTTTGGAAAGGGTGAGCCGCTTGAAGTCGAAAACGCTAATAGGGAGTTTCAAATCAATAAGCTTTTAGTAGAACTACGAATCCTTTATAGAGCTAAACCGCCAACATATATACCAGAAAAGATATCATCATAAGATATCTTATCACTTCCAGATTCAAAGCTCTGGCAAAATCATGTATACTAATTGATTGTATTTGATTAAGTTTCCTATTATATTAGAATATCCTATAAATTTTGAGATAAGAGAGTATCCCATAGTTGAAAGAGATTGCTTGATTCCCACAACTAGGGGAATCAACATCATAAAAGCTGAGTAGTCTAAACTAAGAAGAAATTGATAGAGTGAGATCTCTTATGAACAACCATGAAAAGCCTTTAGGTACTTGTTCTTTGACGTATTTAGGTAAGTTTCCATTTTCCTTATATTAATCGCCTCAGATGCAAATTGTGCCAATATGTTCCATTTATCCAAATGTTTCTCAACTTACAGGCCATGTCCAAGTAGATCTTTAACAACTATAGCAGGTGTAGGTGATGTTAAGATAAATCCATTAGTAACTAAGAAATGTTTATCATGTTTCTAGATTATCAACCAACCTTGTTTCTGTACAAAAATTCATCGAAGATTTTTTGTTATAATGTGATTTTTTTTATAGTAGTCACTGTGTTTTTTCAGGAGAAGGATTTGGTTAGGATGATTGGACTTACTAGAGAACGAGACGACCTCTACTATCTTGAAGCACCAAATCAGTTAATCATAACTAAGGGCAAATTATCCCATTCTTTCATGTCAAAGTATGTTGCATTCAATAAAGAAAAAATCTTGCTTCATCATTATCGTTTAAGACATCCATCATTTCGAATTATTAAGATTTTGTTTGCCTCTTTGTTTACAAACCTTGATGTTGAAAATTTTCATTGTATGTGAGCTTGCTAAACACAAACGTGCACCTTTTCCTATTAGCAATCGAAAAAGCTCTATTTTTTCTATCTTATAGTGATATTTGAGGTCCATCTACTATTTCTAGTACTTATGGGGCAAGATGGTTTGTTTCTTTCATTGATGATAGTACTCGTGTTACTTGGATTTTTCTACTTAAACATAATTTTGATGTTAATATCATACTACCAATTTTTTGCTCCATGATCAAAAATCAATTTGGGATTAATATTAAAAGATTCAGGATAGATACGCCAAATTATTTCAATCAAGTTCTTACCATATATTTTTAGAATTTGGAAATAGTTCATGACTCATCTTAAAAAACACGAGCCCTTTTACTTGAAAAGGATATGTTTCAGCCACTAGTCTCATAAACATATCGCCTTCTAGAGTCTTGGGTCTCAAAAGTCATATGGATGTCCTTTCAACATTTTACCCGAATATAAACACTACCAACAATTTTTTTTAGAATATTCAGGTGTGTCATTTGTTTGTGTTCATAATATAGGAAAATTAGACCCTAGGCCTCTGAAATGTGTCTTTATGGGCTATTCTTTGACTCAAAAGAGGTATAAGTGTTATCATCCTCCATCAAAGCAGTTATATGTTGCAATACATTTCATATTCAATGAACAACATTCGTATTTCAGCAATCCTTATCTTCAGGGGGAGAATTCAATTAGGGGAGACAAGGAAAGTTATTTGCTTGATCCAATTCCTTTGTCCAATTCTACAACACCAACCATATCTTATAATTCATCTTGTCTGAACCATATGTTAAAACAACCATCTTACCCTATGCCTGAACAACCCATATTTGAACCCGTTCCTAAAGCACTAAGTGAACCACAAGAAAAAAAACCTGATTTTGCACTTGGAGATGTGAGATTTGGTGAATGCAAGGTGTTCACAAGAAAAAATTGAACCTATGCAGGTCCAAGAGTCTAACCCAGATTCTTCACATGAGGTAACAATTTCTAATCTTCCATTGCAAAATCAAACTAAAATTCATATGAATAATGATCAACATAACCTTCCTATAGCTATTAGAAAAGGAACCAAAGAGCATACAAATGACCATTGTATCCTCTTGCACATTTCTTATCATTTAAAATTTTTTCACCATCTCACATAGCCGTGTCAGCTTGAATACCATTACCATCTCTACACCTTATTTGAGGTTGTATCTAATGAAAAATGGAAATAAGCTATGAATGTGGAGATGAAGGCATTGGAGAAAAAACTTTGGGAATTAGTGAGGTTACCTGTACGAAAGAAACCAATGGGTTGGTATGTATAGTGAAATATGGGGCAGATGGGTGAGTTGAGAGATACAAGGCACGACCGGTAGCAAAAGACTATACTCAGACTTATGGGATTGATTATTTAGAGACTTGAGCTCCGGTTGTAACAATAAATACGATTAAAGTATTATTGTCATTAGCAACTAATTTGATGTCAAGAATGCAATTTCTACATGGAGATCTAGAAGAAGAGATGTACATGGAAGTTCCACTTGGTTATAGGAAGAATTTGACTGCTCTTACTGTGTATAATTTGAAGAAGGCACTATATGGCCTTAAGCAATCATCTCGAGCATGGTTTGGAAGATTTGCGAGACGTGTTTGCTGTGGGATGTAGACAAAGTTAAGGAGATTATGCATTGTTTATCAAACACTCTCCTTCAAAGGGAGTTACATCTCTTGTAGTGTATGTTGATGACATAATAGGGATGAGGGATGATGATAAAGAGAAATAGTTGTTGAGTCAACGATTTGCCAAGGAATTTGAGATTAAGGCATTGGTAAGGTTGAAGTATTTCCTTAGAATTAAAGTTGCACATTCTAGGGAAGGAATTTTTATCTCGCAAGAAAAGTATGTTATAGATCTTCTCAAGTGAACAAGCTAGGCAACATGCAAACCTGCAAGCACCCTTATTGATCTAAATCTTAAACCTCGAAAAGCAAAGGAGGATGTTGCAATAGATGTATTAGCGCCTAGTAGGAAGACTAATTTATCCATGTAATTAGTTAATTTATGTATAATACGAAGTAAGTTCATTTGCAAACAACTTAAAGAGTACTTCAATATTATAAAGGAACATTAGGGAAAGTTATTTTGTTAAAAAGAACTTTTGAGGCATACATTTTTGTTGATTTTGATGGATCTATTGTTGATAGAAGATCAACTTCAGAATATTGTACTTTTCTTGGTGGGAACCTTGTGACTTGGAGAAGCAAAAATCAAGGTGTAATGGCTCGATCAAGTGCATAGGTTGGGTATCTAGCAATGGCTTAACGTGTGTGTAAACTACTCCGTTTGAGGATTATTGTTGAAGTTTTGAAGATTAAGTGGGATGGCCCTATGAGATTATACCATGACAACAAGTCTGCAATTCACATAACTCATAACTCAGTTTAGCATGATCGATTGAAGCACATTGAAATTGATAGGCACTTTATCAAGGAAAAGTTGGAAAGTGGATTAATTTGTACACCTTATGTCTACTCATGGTCAATTGGCTAACATTCTCACCAAAGGTTTAAGTAGCTTAATTTTTTATACTATTGTTTCTAAGCTGGGAATGGAGAATACCTATTCACCAGCTTGAGTGGGAGAGTGGCAAAATCATGTATATTGATTGATTGATTGTATTTTATTAAATTTCCTATTGTATTAGAATATCCCATAAATCATAGAATTAGATATAGTATTAGAATCATTAGTTTTCATTTATAGGTACTAGAATTTTGTATATAAGCTATGCTTGTTGTAAACATTGAAAATATGCACACACACAAAATTCTATTCAAATTCTAAGAGAAGCTTACTTGACGAAATTTCTTCTGGTCTTCTTTGATTATATTTTGGTGTATGGTCCTATTTTTCAATTGCATTTGTAACATCTTGAAGCGATGTTGCAAGTAATAAGGGCTCAATACTTTTTTGTTAAGCTTTCTAATTGCTACTTTGGAGGAAACAAGTTTAGTATTTGGGACAGATAATCAATGCTAAATTAGTCGCAACTAATCCAAAGAAGATATAAGCATTGGTAAATTTTCCTTGTCCAAAAACATTGAAGCATCTAAGAAGTTACGTAGGTTTATTTGGATACTACAAGTGATCTATAAAATTGCATCTATCTTCCTATGAGACAAAGTTGCTTGCGCTATCTTATGCATAGACATTTTATGTCACAAACTGATCATGGAAGTTTGAGGTTCAACAATGATGGCTACCTAAGGTATTGAGGTTTGATTTTGAAATTGAATATAAGAAAGGTGTTGAGAACAATGTTGTAGATGCAGTGTGAAAATGTACATGGTAATCTCTCATACAAATTGACTTGTCCCAAGAGATTAATTACGAGAAAGATGAAAATATTCAAACGGCAATGCAAAAAACTATGAGTGGAGGGATTCACCAATACAATGTGTACTTGGTCGATAGAGCTCAACAATGGGTGGGGAAGTTGGTTGTCAGGAGAGATCTAGACTTGAGAGCCAAGATTATTTTCTTATTTCATGCTGTTGGGATATGTGGACATTCGAGATTCATAGGAACTCGTAAGCAAGTCAAATCGTATTTCTTTTGGAAAAAAGATGCATAATGGTATATGAGTTTGTAACACATTCTGAAATATATCACAATCACAAAAAGTTAAATTATAAATTACCTGGCATGCGTTTGTGAATTGTTACTGATAGAGATCTTGTCATCATCATTACTTTTTAGAAAGAGTTTTTAATCAGAATTTTATTATGAGACATTGTATTTGTTTATAATTCAAGGGGTTTCTTTGCACCAATCCACGACATATCAACTTCAAATGGATTGAAAACAAAGATCTTCAATCGAACCCTTGAAAACTATTTGTGATGAATGATTAATGATTGCCCTTACTACTGGAGTAGGTGGCTCTTTTTGGTGGAGTGGTGGTATAATACTACATTTCACTTGACAATTCATAGCTCATCATTTGAGGTTTTGTATGGATATACTCCTCCACGGGATATTCCATACTTAGCATAGGATTCTAAGATGTAATGATAGACCAAGTGATGAAATATCAAGAGGTTCAAGCCAGCTTTATATGAAGCACAAGGAGAATCACAATCTATCAGTGAACTTTGTGTGAAACACAAGGAGAATCACAGCCTATCTGCATTGTTCTGGTCCCTTCTAGGTGACTAGCAAGGTGGGGACCATAAACCTTAAAGATTCATCCCGCGTTCCATGTTTTTTTCCAATTCAAAGCATATTAGTCTAGAGATAAATAAGTCCATATTTCTTTTCCATTTCAAAGCATTCGAGTCTGGAGGTGCCTGAGTCATTGAAAGATGTATTTGAACGCTAGTGGCTATTAAAGATTGAAGGTTAGTAAATCGAAGGGTTAAACTAGTAGTTCAGTTATTGGTTCAATGGCCTGTCAAAGATGAAGAGATGTGATATTGGAGTATTTGCACGTACAACTGGCAGTAACAATATTCAAAATTCAACCTTGTGGACAAGGTTGCTAAAGAAGGGAGCAGTGATACGATAGAAAGCCAGAGAAAAGTACAAGTGAAGGGTAGGAGAGTTGAGTTCCTGTAGGGGAAGAGAAAAGTAAAAGTAAAAATAAGCTTGGAATGCTTCTTGAATGTGGCAAGTTAACATGACTTGGTAAAGAGTTATAGTTTAAAGATAAGCTTGGAATGCTTCTAGAATGTGGCAAGTTATTTTGGTGTTCTCTGAGAATTCACATTGTACTAGAGGACTTATTGTCTTTATTAGTGTTCAAAGCTTGAAGCTAGGAATGCTTGAACCAAGGGATTCATTGACTTCCCTTAAATAAGTATCCTTAAAAAAGATGATAGAAATTAGGACTTATAATTTGAAGGAACAGACATTTTCTTAAAAGAATGTTATTAGATGTTTTTATGTAGTATATGAAAGAAAGATTATTTACTTAAAAAATGCATCAATTGTAGTGCTACCCAACTCCATTGTTGAGCTCTTTCTATTCTTTCATTTAATGACATGCTGTTCTTGGCATTCAGGCGGAGTTTGACCCAATCAGGTGGCTTGATAAAGCATTGATCAATTTATGTTCATGGTTTGGAGATTACCAGAAGGACAGCCCAGCCTCTTTCAGCTTATCACCACGGTTTTCAATATTTCCTCAGTTTATGTTTCATCTGCGACGTTCCCAGTTTGTCCAAGTAATTTACATGTGATTTACAAAGTACATCATCTTGATATTTTCGATACTCTTGGTTGTATTACCCATGTGATCTTTGTATAATCTGATAGGTCTTTAACAATAGTCCTGATGAGACAGCATACTACCGAATGATACTGAACCGAGAAAATGTCGCCAACTCAGTTGTGATGATACAACCTTCTTTGATCTCTTACTCATTCCATTCAGGGCCAGAACCAGCTCTTCTTGATGTTTCTGCCATTGCAGCTGACAGGATCTTACTTTTGGATTCCTATTTCACAGTTGTTGTTTTTCATGGTGCTACAATTGCTCAGTGGCGAAAGGCTGGATACCATAACCAACCTGAACATCAGGTAATTTGTTAGGATGCCTAATCCTATGTGAAACATTAAAAAATTGCATATCTTGTTTTTCATTTAGATTCTGGCTTCTTCCTTGTTTGATATTAAACATGGCAAAGAAAATTAAATCTGCCAGATCCCGTGAGTCCATTATGTTGGTGAGATTTCTTAAAAGCAATAACGCTTAGTTGGATCAGCAGGATGACTTAATAGGCATGATAACAATGGAATATTTCCATCAAACACAAGTTAGATTTCATGTTGAAATAAGTAGGCACCTAGTATTACCAATCACCATGTCTTGTCGTTTGGTTTTCCACAACATTTTAATGAAGCATGCTGCTTTACTTCCACACCTTTTCCAATAGTACCAAGATGTAGCTAGACATTATTTTATTTTCTTCTCTTAACTTTGTCATGGTTTTACCCAAATTTTGTATCAGTAGCTATTAAGATCGATTTGATTTTGGACTTAGCTTCCGAGTGGTTATTGGACCAGAAACATGTCTTGGTTATCTGTAGAAACTTGGCTTAAATTGCTAGGGAAAAATGAAGCTTGCTGGTAGCTATGACAACCTTGCTTCTATGTATGTTTGACTTTTCGCTGTTCCATTGAAAAAGAAAAACGAAATGGGAATCTGTGGTCAAAGATATGTATATCTCATAATATTATGATCTGATCATAATCAGATCATTTAGATTAGATAACAGTATCTTGTAGATATATAGTATCCTAGGATTATATTTCCATATCTGGATAGATTTTTCTATCCTATTTTGTTAACCTATTCATGTATATATATAATGTTGTCTCTAATAAAAGAAATATAGAGCAAATAAGCTTTGATTCACATGGTATCAGAGCCACGTGATAGTGAAACCGAGGAGACAACCCCAGAAAGTCAAGAAATGACTTCCAATAGTGAGGGATCTTTCACGACAATCCCGACTGGAGGTCAGTCATCAATGACCTCTGGTGAGGGAGTTTCAGTTAACATTGTGTCTGATAAACTCAATGGAACAAACTATCGCTAGTGGGCTCAAGCTATAAAACTCGCCATTGGAGGAAGAGGAAAACTGAGCTTCATCATCGGAAATGGGAATGTTCCAAACTCAACAAACATACGAGCTATACGATAATGGGAGATAGATAATTCCATGGTTTCATCATGGCTTATCAATGCCATGATACCACCCATCAAAAGGACCTTTATGTTTCTGCCAATAGCCCTCAAAATCTGGGATGGAGTGCGACAGTCCTACTCTGATGAAGAGGATGCAACATGGATTTATGAGATAAAAACAAGGTTGTGGCAATTGAAGCAAAGTGATAGAGAAGTTACAGAATATTGGGTGGAAATGATAGCATTGTGGCAGGAACTTGACCTGTTGTCCGATGAAGAGTGGAGGTGCAAGGAAGATGTAGTGATGTATAACCAGAAGATTGAAAAGGAGTGTCTTTGAATTTTTGGCTGGTCTTAATAAAAACTTGGATGATGTTCGTGGAAGAATCCTAAGTAGAATTCGTTTGCCTATAGCTAAGTATTTTCTGAAGTTAGGAGGGAAGCAGCAAGGAGGAAAATCATGCTAAAAGAGGAACCGAAAGAGGAACTAAATGGAACTCTAGTATCTTCGAATGAAGCTTCTGCCCTATTATCACGTGGTGAATCCAGTAAGAAAAATCATAAGAAGTGGTGTGAGCATTGTAAACAAAGTGGCCACACCA
>JANVCQ010000005.1:1689298-1702535 GCA_025531925.1 Erythroxylum plowmanianum
CCTTGCAAATTCCTGGGCTACTTATTTGCTCACCATTGGCTACATTGACACGTAACCCATCCTTCCCATTCACCTCAGCCTTTAAGTCTTCCACTTTGGAAACAGATACAAAACTGTGAGTGCTTCCGGAATCAACAAGAACGAGTACCTGACCTCCCTTCCAACGCCCATTCAATCGCATGGATTGTGGATTTCTCGTACCCGTAATAGCATGGAGAGATATCTCTGGTGATAGTTCCTGCTCCGGTTCCTCAGCTGGTTCATTCCCCTCTTCTAAGTCAATCCAGAACAGTTTCTTACACTGATGGCCTCGCACGAATGTTTCATCGCAATTGAAGCACAACCCCTTCTTCCTTCTTTCTTCGATTTCTTCTCTAGTGAGTCTTTTTATCGAACGATTGGTGTGCGAATCTGCAATTGGTGAATTGCGTTTGTTATCTCGATTGGTGGTGGCCCTGGAATATATTTTCCTTTCGTACAAGCGAGACATGCTCATTGCGGTTACCAAGTCCTGTGGTTGGTGGAGCTCCACTTCAACTGATATGGACTCTTGCAATCCGCTGAGATACAACTGAATCTTTTGATTTTGAGTTAAGATTCCAGCTCTTGAAACCAACACTTCGAATTTGTTCTGATACTCCTCCACTGAACCCGTTTGTTTTAGCTTGGCTAGCTCCCCCAATTTGTTGCTTCGGATGGGAGGCCCAAACCGCAAGTTGCATTGGTGAACAAACTCTGTCCAAGTGGGATCTGGAATATCGTGTACCATCTGCAAAAACCATAGTTGAGCAATTCCCTCTAAGTGATAAGAGGCTAGACTCACCTTTTCTTCCTCAGGTGTCGATTGATGCCGGAAAAAGTGTTGACAACGGCTAATCCATCCCAAGGGGTCTTCCAGTCCGTTGAAGCGAGGGAAGTCAAGTTTTGTGAATTTTGGTACAATCAAGTTTCCTCCAGAATTTTCAGGAACTGTTGCCCCATACATTCCCTTTTCTCTTCGTGTTTTTGCTTGACTTTCAGCACTTGAGGAAGTCAGCCCCTTCTTTGTGGATTCCAAGTCAAGAGACATGGCATCCAATTTGGCATGAAGTTGCTCGACCTTCTCATTACGCGCCTAATTGGCCTGCTGTTCGGATAAGAGTAAATTAAAGAGTTTGGTAAGTTGGTCTTGAACAGATTCACCCATAACCACTAGCTTTGATACCAAATTGTTATGGTCCCGAATCTGCGATCGAGTTATAGGTCTCTCGTAAGTGGAGGTGGAAGGCGTTTGCGTGGGTGAAGAAGTAGAATTCCGCTTACAACCTATTTTTGGATAAATGTAAGGCTCAAATAGAGGGAACCTCAATACCTCTGAGTTAAAGTACTCAAGACTGAATTGGATTTTCCGAGTTGATATCTTCATTGAAGTTTATGAATATTTATACAAGTTGTGTAACAACCATTTCTACATCAATGGAATCATGACTCAACCATGGAGGATCACCCTCCTAACACAATGGAAATAACTGAAATAAAAAATGATATTGGAGGACTCCTCCTTACAATACGGAAATACTGAAAAAATGCATAAAGAAAAATTCAACCTACAACTAAAGATAACTTGAATTGGTCAGCCTTCCTTCAATTCTTCTTTTCCACGTCATCATCAATGGGTTCCATACGTGGCTACTTCTTTCTGCCATGAGTGTAACGTGTGTACACTTGTAGTGGCTTTGTATCACCTCCATTTTGAGTTCCCTGGTCGATGACCTTCGATCGTGGTGCCTCGATTCTTGTTGGGTAACTCCTTTACTTCATTCTTAGTATTTCCAGCTGCACGGAAATCTTGAACTAGACGGTGAGTGTTGGAATTTCCTAGTCGAGACCCAAAACTCGAGTGAAAGCCTCCGTGTTTTATCTTTCCTTCTCCTGGCCGAATCACTCATTCACCAACTAATTCCCTTTCGACCTTCCTTGCGATAGAAATGAGTCGAGCCCGAGTAGGAGGATCGTGGGTCCGTACTCTGTTCTTCACTTCTTCAAGTAATCCTCCCAACAAACAACTCATGTACCATTCTTCAGGAAAATTATCAATTTGTGATGCCACTTTCTCAAACTCGTCAATATACTCATCCACCAAACCTTGCTGGGAGATTGATTTTAGTTGTTCTATCGGATCACCCTCGTCCTTACTCCCATAATGTTCAAACAACGAACATTTAAACTGCTCCTAAGTTATGCGTGGGTCAAACTCACGTAAAGTAATAAACCAATATAGTGGTGTTCCTTCCATACAAATTTGAACCATCGGCAAACATAGCTTCGGTGAAATCTCGTGAATCATAAAATATGATTCAGCTCGCATGACCCATGCAAATGGGTCGTCATCGTGGAACGTTGGGAGTTCAACCTGACATGCTGCATTTCTATACTCCTCCCATGCACATTCCATAACTGCTGAAGAAGATTGGTCATCTTGTTGATGAGTACCGACCCCCTACGAACCGCTCATAAGTCTGTCACTACCATCAGAGTTTAGTGCGGGTTGCGCAAGTCTATCGTTCCCAGCTGATGATGACGCGTGCGCATGATGGGTGAACCCTGGTGGACCTTCTCCCTCACCCACGACCTGTTTCTAATGATTTCTTCCCAACAACGTCTAAAACCCATCTCTCAGCTCCTACTATAAGAGACTTTGAGATTTGGCTAATGTTTCTACGCTAGCCATCAGGGTATTGGCTGCGTCCATAAGTCCTTTAATGTGATATCATGCGATTTAACCATTCCCTCTTGAGCTGAGAGGGATGATTCCTATCTCCTAAGAGACGCCTCTACTGCAAATACTCTAGCTTCCATCCTAGTTTGCATACAATCTTTACCCTCTTGGTCTCTCAATGAAAGCACCAATTGATAGGAGTAGCAATAGAGATTATATTATTTACGTAATAAGTAGGGTACAGCAGTAGTCAACCTCCTGGAATATAGTACCAAGCCAATAGAGTAGCTATTATCGAACAAGAAGAATACGCCCCTCTCCATATAGATTTCTCTATATCCCCCCGTACCCTCACATACACAATAACTCTCCATAAATAACTCCTAACATCCTGTCTATGTGGCATTTGTCCCCTTCCCCATCTTACCCCTACGGATGTAGGTTTGGATGGGCTCAATGGGTTGTTTACTAATACTAGCAGGCTGATCACTAGGAGGAATGCTAACATGTACTCTTATAAGGGATACTTTGTTCTCCTCTCCAACCAATATAGGATCTCACATTATGACAATTTGACAAGTCAATAAAGGACTCACCCGCTACGAAGAACTGGAGTTGGTTTAGTCTCAAATATTCAATCGTTTATTGTGTCCTTTGGATCACAAGGGTAAATCAATATTAAATATAATAATTGCACCTTTGTCTATATGTTTGTAGCAAATTTTATGCATTACAGATTTGACTAGGAGCATGGTAAAATTGGCCTTCCACCACCTGATGTGGAATCCAAGCTTTTTCGTATAAACATTATAGGCACATAACAATGCAACATGATCCAACAATAAGCATTAGACAACAATACTACAGCTAAGCACTAGGAAAACTAGAAGAAGCCTGTTGCTCATTCTCCCAATCCTTCCGCGGAACTTATCTTCACCAGTAGAACAATTGAATCTTAGTCTTGAGTAACAAGAAGTTCAACTAAGAAATTTTTGCACCAAAACTTGCACCATGTCTTTTATGTATTATGGCCTGACCTGGGTTGCTCTTTATGAGGGAGTCCGTCAACTGTTCTGCCGCGACTCTGGTACTGCTTGGCATCATGGTTGTGAGTATCTGTGTTCATGAAGCGGAAGCCCATTATATATCTGTACTCTCCAGTGCCAAGACATCGGGAGCAGTAGCTGAGGCCGCTACCACCACAGGTCCTGCACCTGCAGAGACATTGTAGGGAGTTAATATAGATACTAGACAAGATATAATTTCGTCAAATAATTGCGCAATTATCAAAGTGATACCTCACCATTTTGGCCATTCCCCCTTTGGAAGCATTGCCAAATGCGTGTGGTTTGTCCTACCTATCATAGGTAGTTCACAGTTAAAAGACTGCATGTCTCACTAGCAATTACTTACAAGATAATCAAGGATAGTAGGTGCCCCATGATTTCATAATTCTAAAATAGACTTTATTCTATGTAATTAGAAAACTCTGGAAGTGATGTCCGGATGAGTGAAGGTCATTTGGGATTAACACTGTTGACGAAAATGCCTTCCATTAGCCAACTTAGTAATGAGTTACAGTAAACTTGATAACACAAGTACAGCAATGCATTTCCCAATCTAGGAGATCGATAGTTGGTAGTTTGATTAAAGTGCAAGGACGGCAGAAAGTGCTTTTGAGAATGGGCAGGTCAGCATACTGATTATCAAACGAATCTAATCACATGTCATCCAAACGTATGTGAAAAGGCAAGTACCGGGGCCCAACATCATCACACTGGATAGAATCCTCAGCCATTTGATTGGTTTTATGATAACAACCATTAGTATCCAGAAATAGCAAGCAATATCAGGATAGATTAAATAGCTAATTCATGAATGAATTTACCTTTTCCAGAGCAGTGGTAGCAATCGACTCTTCCGGTGCCTTTGCAGACAACACATGGAGGATCTGGCTTTCTCCTCACTTCTTTCGGGACAAAGGACTACAATGAGAAAATGGTACGGAAAAGATTAATCAGTATCAAAACAATCACTGCCTTCTCTTCAATTAGAGAACATTCAGAACCTAGACTTTTACAACAAAATTCCCAGAAAAACGCGGTGAATTGAGCGCGGTTACTGTAACTGTGGTTGTTGATTACGAAATGATTGATGCAGATAAAAAGAGTATGTGTGAGTGTGAGATGAGGAAAAAGTAGGATTACCTCAGTTCTGACGACCCATGAAGGGGTTGAGAGAGACAAGACAGGAAGTGTTTTTGATCCACTTCTGGTGCGGCTTCCGTCGTGACCTTCAGATTCCAACTTTATGGTAGAGAAAGGTGGCCTGACTATCACTCCCAGTGTCATCCCTCGTCTCGCCTTCTTCTTCCTTTTTCTTCTTCTTTGGGTTGAGAATGGCAAGTAATATATTGTTGATTCATCGCAATTTGAAAAAGGAAGTTTAAAGCCCAGCCCATTTATGTTAATACTTAATGTATTGTTGTTGTCTGCTACTGTAACTGATTCACCACTTAGCGTAGCGCTTGCTCGGGAGATTTGAGTTTTGGATTGGATATTATTATAATTTCTTAATTTAATTTAGCCAGCTAATGAGTCTATGAACTGAACAATTACAGAGCCATAGTTGATGTTATTAACTAAAGTTGATTACCTTACTAAGGTACAGTTACATTATGTAGAAGTGCTCAATAATGTATGCATCAATGTAAGAACAATTAAATAAATACACCATTGCCTTGTCGACTCGACTCATTGGTTGTTCCTCAAGTCATTTTATCATAATTACTCTCTTATGTAAGGTGCTGAAAGCTCTGCGATCTCATGGAGTACTCTTTTATGAGTTTTGAGAAGAAAGATTCCTTTCTTTCAAGCAACCCTGTGGGTGTATCATACTCGGCGATCCTTCCTGTTAACAAAGAAAAACCAAGATCAACGCTAACAACATAGTACTATCTGAATATTCACTTCCAGTGATTCATAATCATACTTACCATCACTAAGTACTAACACAAAATCACTGTCTATAACTGTGTGAATCCTGTGAGCTATTGTGACCACAGTTCGATCTTTGAACTCTTTACCAATGATCTTTTGAATCACTCCATCAGTTGCTGAATCAACTGATGCTGTCGCTTCATCGAGCACAAGTATGTTACTTTTCTTCAGCAGTGCTCTTCCCAAACAAAACAACTGCCTTTGTCCAACGCTCCAATTCTCTCCATTTTCAACCACTATATGATTCTCCCAACTTATTAGTTCTTTTGCTAATCAACTATACAACTACAATGCACCATCATGTGGGTTGAGTTCATACCTGTGGCTTCCAACTTCTTGTCATTCTGTTGTATCAACTCACCCAGCTGACTTTTATGTAGAGCCTGAAGAAAAAGTACATTTCCTGCTTATTTGCAAATCTTAAACTGAAACACCAACCTCATCATGAAGTAAGCAAAACTAATTACCTCCCATACTTCGCCGTCCGAGTACTGCCCTAGTGGATCAAGGTTTATTCTCACTGTTCCCTCAAACATTGTGGGGTCCTGTGGAATGATACTGAGCCTTGATCTTAAGTCATGAAGGCCTATCTTAGAGATGTCCACATTGTCAATTATAATGCTTCCTTCTCTGGCCTCCACAATCCTGAATATAGCCTGTATCAGGGTTGATTTTCCACTCCCTGTCCTCCCTACAACACCAATTTTTTTTCTTCCAGGAAATGTGCAATTAATGTTCGTCAGGACAGATGGCAGATGTTCTGCATAACGAATCTGCAATACACTCAGGTTAATATCCCAGGCAAGGGTTGACTGGTTAACGAATTTGAAAATTTTACTGTTATCAAATAATGATCTTTACCTGCAGATCTTTGAAGCAAATTGTTCCAACTTCTGGCCAGTTGTTTGGAGGTCTGCATTCTTCAATCAAAAGCGGTGCTTCACTCTTTATATTTGAGTACTGAAGAATTCTCTCTACTGAAATCATCTTATTTTCTGCATTACACAAGTTCCATATAACTTGAGCTTGCAAAATATTCAAATTTATTCCATATGTCACAGCCAATCCTGCAATGCCTGCGAAAAAAAAGAAAAGATCCCATAAAGTTAAGCAGACAATTGATCGGAAAATTATTTCCAAGAATGAACTTAAGTCAAGGGTAAACACTCACTTGGGTTGATTATTCCTTCAGGAAGAGTAACCAACAAAACCAACGAGAAAGCGAACACAAAATTGGACAATAAATTCAGTCTGAAACATAGCCATTCCATTGCTGATACATTATGAAACCATGGCCTTGAATGCTGGTCGATAAGGCTGATGTTTGAAGAAATGAAACGGTCTTCTTGGTCAAAACTACGGATCGTTGCTGCTCCTGCAAGTGATTCTGCAAAGTGGTGGAGTATAGGAGCTCTTTGTACTCCTGCTAGGCGGGCGAGTTCTCTTGCTGTAGGAATGTAATATCTCTGAACACACACATCACAAAAAGAAATGGTGATTTAGGAATAGCTCAAAGGGCATACTCGATATTATATGTTTATGTAGAAAAAGTGAAGTTGCTTACTTGGTACCAAATGCAAACACCAGTTACAGGGATGAAGATTACAAAGACTTGCCATGCAACTTGTGACATCACCGCAATAGTCCCCAGGATTTGTATGGTCGAGAAAGCACACCATCCTATTCTCTGTGCCATTTCCAAGTCCACCACGCTCTGATCTGTAGATGCCTGCAAAAGTTATCAACTGATTGAATTCATGCCTGTCTGATATTTACATTGCATCTTTCTTCTTCCATATACTGCCTGTTTTCCACGTGATCATGCACTATTTTCCCAGTTAAAAAAACGGCCATATTGCTTACCCTGTTCAAGATTCTTCCTGTTGGGGTTGAATCAAAAAAAGACATTGGAGCTCGGAACAAGCTATGTAGCATCCGTGTGAAGAATATTTCTGCTGTCGAAAGTCCTGCTATTGCTACAAGTGCGGCTCGGATCAGCACGCAAATTGAACTTCCAAGTCCAAGTAAAGTATAAACAAGCAGGATAGTATTCATCCCGATTGCTGGTTCACTCTCACTTGTAGGAGGAGATGCCCATGCCATCCAGTAATTGCTAGCTATCTGTAGGATTTGAAAAGATGACTGTGCTAAGATTATAAATGGGACAAAGGCTCCTCTTTTAGCAGTGGTCAAATATGACCAGTAAACTTCTTTTCCAATGCTACCTCTCTCTCTTTCTTCATCCTGCACCAGCTTTCCCGTCATTTCTGTTATCTCCGCAGAGAGATCGTGACCTGAGTCATGGCGCGTATTTGACGGGTCTGCATTTGAGGTAGATTCTTTATGGGGTTCCCCGTCTTCTTGTTCTTGCAGAGATGACCCTGAATTCTCAACTGTAAGGACCGACTCAAGAGCTTGGCTATGGGCACCTACTAAAACCTCAAATCCGATATTCTGTTTCAAAAGTTCCTCAAACGTTCCAGCTTGTGCTATTCTTCCATTTTGCATGACCTGTGCAGGTATCGAGTTGTTAGTAAAGTATCATTCATATCAATGCCTGTAAATCATGAGAACTCATCATTACATATTCTGTTTTCTATCGGAATATGTAAATTGAACTCTTACCAGAATGAGATCTGCTGCAGGAAGAAACTCGACTTGATGAGTAACATAAAGTATTGTCTTATGTTTGAGCATTCCCATGAGGCAATCCTGGAAAGAGTGGATTCAGAATGAGTTCTTAGTTAAAAAGTTATATGCCGTGTTGCTTCGAAGTATGTAAGTACAGTAGTGAGCAGTAACCTTAAATAGTTTGGTGCCTGTATGGGCATCAACTGCACTGAAAGGATCATCTAGCAGATAAATGTCAGCGTCCTGATAAACTGCACGGGCAATCTGTATTCTTTGCTTCTGTCCTCCGCTCATATTTATCCCTCTCTCTCCTATCTCTGTTAGGTCACCGCACGAGAAGAGCTCAAAATCCTTGGTTAAAGCACATGCTTTAACTGTTCTATAATACTTGGCGCTATCATATGCATTGCCAAATAAAATGTTGTCCCTTATATTTCCCGTTAATATCCATGGGGACTGAGGAACGTAGGCTTTGGTACCACTAATCTTCACACTTCCTGACAACTTTTGTGTTTCTCCAAGAATGCTGGAAAGCAAGCTAGATTTTCCTGATCCTACAGCTCCACAAATTGCCACCTTCGTCCCTCTTTTCACCCTTAACTCTATTTCATCAATGTTTGAGCTGCTTGACTCATCACTAGAGACGTCCCAACTGAACTTCCCGGAGTTAATCTCAACTGCAATTTCTGTTTGGTCTTTTGGAATATATTCAATGGAATCATGCTGAATTTCTCTTTCTCTGAGGTAGGAAACTACTCTATCTGCTGAAACTTTGCCCTGAGCAATGGCAGAGAGGAGATCAGGTAAACTAAAGATAGGGTCTTGCAGCATTCTAAAGGTGGCCAATGCTGATAGGACTCGTCCCGCTGTGAGTTGGATTCCACATAGCATACACGCTATAAACGTCACTCCAGAGATAAATGCGGGTGATCCCCAGAACACGAAAGCTGAAATTGCTGAGAGTCTAAGAGACTTCCACAGCCAAGTGTACTCTACTTTCCTCAAGCTTTCTAGTTTGTGGAGGAACTGCGTGTCCCACGCTTGAAGTTTCAAGACCTTGATGTTTCGAAGAATCTCTGAAGTGGCTTTCATTCTTTGGTCCTTAGCTTCCATGATCTTAGACTGATAATTCTTCTGAATTCTTGTGATGGGTATGTTGCAGGCCAGAACTGCCAAAGTTGCTCCTAATGCTGCAAGTGATCCCAAACCTAAGTTTGTCTTCAGAATGTAGATCGCTAAAGAAACTTGTATGGGCAACATCCATACAGTATTCAGGTACCATATCAAATCAGTAATTCTTTGGATATCTACGCTCATGTAGTTGATAATCTCTCCGCTAGTACGGTTTTGGCGAGCCTGGCTTGACAGGACGAGACCTTTCTTGTAAATTTGATTTATCAAAGCGGCTCTGAGACGAAGACCAAGCTGACGGGCTCCGAATATCCACTGCCTTTGTGCCGTTGTCTCTACCAGCTTGGCAGCTAGAAATGCTAATGCAAGAACGTATCCACTCTCTAAGCTTCGTTTTTCTTTCTCTGTCAGAAAGTTTACGAAGTCATCAATAAGGTAAGGTCCAACATATGATGCTACGGCATTAGTCACTGCAAATAATGCGTTGATTGCTGCCTTTTTCCTTACAAATAAGAACATGGCCTTGTAGAGAGACGGATTTGTGCTCGTCCTGTCCTTGCATTTGACTTCATTTAGCCTCTCATTGAAGGAGCAGGACAGAAATCCTGCTGAGTCCTTGAGATCAAGATCAGGGATATCTTCCTGTTCAAGAGCTTTCTTCACACCAACACCAAATAAAGGGTTGAGCCAAGAGAAGGTAACAAGCTGAAGAAGCGTCGCATTTCCATACGGAGATTCTCTCTTTCCTTCTGAATGCTTATGTAGGAAAGGTTCAGTAATACCATTCTTATATACGCTTATTAAGCATATTCCTGTCTTCCCGTGGATCGAAATGCCCACCAGGAAGGCGGACGAGAGGAGACCTACGAACTCTGCATAATCTCGGACATGAAGATGGTCATGATTCTTAATTCTGGAGTACGTATCCAGAGCAACACAGAAAATGAACAACAAGAAGCTGCAAAGCCACCATGCTCTTATAATCCAAGGAAACTTGTCATAGTTTTTGTTCAGAATCCTGTGAACTGCAAGCAGTGCAATTCCCCAGGATACTACATGCATAATTTGGGAAGAGAGGGCAATTAATTTAGAGTTGCAACTAGTCTCCTGATCAGTTAGAAGCAACAGAAGCAGCATGGAGAAATGAACTCCCAGCAGCAAAGCAGAAAAAAGCATACTGCCTTTATAAGAGAAGCTGAATTTGACTACAGTGGAGTGATTCTCTTGGCACGGGTCTGTAATCTTTCTTCTCCTTTTGCATACATATTGTTGTAGGAAGTGCAGTAGTAAGATTCCAAGGAAACCAAGCTGTAAACTTAAGCTTACATGCTCCCAGAGGCAGGATGACTCTAGCTCCTGCCACATCCTTCCTACTGAAAGCTTAAAAAATCCTGCAGACATGGCTAAGCAATTGAAATGGAAGCAAAGTCCCGTAGCATTTACAATCGAAAGGATAACGATGAATCACCCTCTGGGGAGAATGTTAAAAGTATTGGTTATCATCGTCCAGTTAACCATTTACTTAGTTGCATCGTGGATTCAGAGGCCTTTGGCCGTCGTTAATACATAGTCTTGATCAACTTACGTTGGCCGTCTATAGTACATATGTGAATCTAATGTTCTCTAGTGTCAAATTTCAGGCTTTTTTGTCCTGTCCAACCTTGGCAGGCTTCAATCTATATAAGATTCCATAACAGTAAACTTCATTTTCAAGAGTCGGATAAAAACAAAAGAATAAAAGAACATGATACAGTGGAGACAAGCACAATGGCCCACGGGACGTGGAAAAAGAATAGAATATGTGCGTTATTCTTTTAGATTTGTCGCTTGCTGATTGGACGTCGGTACCTTGAAAGTTAGAGTCTTGTGGTTTTGATTGAAGAAAACGTTTTGAGACTTCTGCAAATATTTCCTCAAATTTTGTTTCTTTTTATCTTTCTTAGTCTCCATTTTGCCCAAAATACAGATGTTACTTTTATGCAATTGAAAAAGAATTCAACAAAAACATGATTGCATTGGTCGAAAATTTCAAACTAGTAATAAAGATGATGCACATGTATATATATGCATGCTCCAAAGTACTTACACTCCAACTTTGGCATTGCTCGTTTCCCACAAGTAAAAATCAATCGAATTCACAAAAAACTAAGGTCCGGATTGACATAGAATCATTAAATATTTGAAGTTAGGTTTAAACATTTGTTTTGTCACTTGATACCAAGAAACGAGAGCCTTTAAAATGGATTGAAGGATAAAGACATTCCAATGATATGATTTTTCTTTTGACAAAAATGCTAGCAACCTAACATTAAACGCATGCACCTAACATTAAACGCATGCACCTAACAATATCAGCTCCCACAGTCCGTGCACACAGACGTGTATGTATAATTATACACTGAAAAGGTAGGATCATTAATTAGTTACTGAACTGAGTATTAGTAATGGACAAACATGAAGTTTTAAGAGATGTAAATAAAAATTTAACTCCACTCCAACTTCACTCAAAGATACTATTGTTATAGACGACATTGTGCAAGTAAGACAACTGGCTCCACCACAAACCTCAAAGTTAACCGTTTTCACGCCGCCTGCCAAATCCTATTGTTCTTTCTTGTTCTCTCTGTTATTTATGAACATTAGTTATTTGCACATTTTACGCACTCAAAAAAGAAACAAAAATCGAAAGAATCTGCAAGCGGATCTAACAAACATTAAATCTCTATCGTACTTCTCCTCTGCCTAGCTGTCGTAGGAAGAAAAAGGACATTCTGCATATATTATAATTAAGAACTACGCTTTCACCGTAATCAAATCGATGTGCGAGTGTAACCGCATATATGATGCATCCAGATGTAGAAAAAAGAATCAGGAATAGTGAAGAAAATATATGAACAAGGATGAGCTTACCGGTGGTTACGACGTCACGAGGGTTAATCATCTCGAGCGGGAGGACAGGAGTGCCAGTGCCTGGGATGAGATGACGAGCACTCCCTCACTGATGTCTTTCAACTTTCTATATTATTTCATCAATTCATTCTCATATCCATGCTTGTATACAAATATATAGATAGATAGACACAGTCGTCTTTTGGAGTGAGATCAGTGATGGGAGTGAGGAGTGTGAGAGAGGGAGAGAAGTTTAAAGATTGCATTGGCATACTTATATAGACACACACCGGGGCATATGAGATGAGAATAAAGGAAATTAATTATAACAAGAAGTCAAGAAACAAAAGGAGTCTTCAAGAGCACGTATGTAAATAACTATAGAATGGACGTATCTTAAATATTATTAAAGTTAATTTTGTTTAATTAATTAGAGCCTAACAAATACAAATACACCTTTGATTTTACAATATAATTCATGCCTCTTAAATTATTTTCCCATCTTAAATAAATTGTCTTGAGATGACGTATTCCTACTAAGATGACTCTCATCATTTAATTATAAAATTCAGTCCAACTAAATTAATACTAATGTCTTGTTTTTTACTTGGCTAATTATTTAATCGTAATCCCACATATATACATATAAAATATCTTAATAGCAAACAAGAACTGAATTATCATAACAAGTGCATATGTTATTATATGACTGAAGTTCATTACACGTTTTATCACGAGGTAATATATTTAAAGGCATTTTCTTTTCCTAACACATAATGTGAGGTTTTGAACCATATGACTGCATCTTACATTCATTTATTTTCTTTGTCATATGTGAGGCTTCCCTATGTGGATTACCTTCAGAACTTGCTCTGAACCTGTTTGATAC
>JANVCQ010000005.1:1702635-1721013 GCA_025531925.1 Erythroxylum plowmanianum
TATGTTGGTTGTGACCTAAGTAAGTTGCTTGAGGACAAGCAACAATTCAAGTGTGGGGGTGTTGTTAATGGACATTTGGTATTAATTTTCGATAGATAATTTGCTAAACTCTTGTCCATTTAATGTTTAAATTGCATTAATTAAGAAATATTTGTTTTAATTTTGGGTACACATTAGATTTGTTATTTTTAAAAGACTAAGCAAGAAAAGCCCTCAAAGTTAGCAAGAAAAACGTTAAACTTGGACAGATGAAGACACTTTGAGCTAGTGGAGGCGACACCAAAAATGCTAGCTGGAAGAGAGGAGACGTAGAAGAAAAGAATGAGCAGCTGGCATGACTAAAAGACTAAAAGGAATGAGAGGAGTGGGACCAGCATGATTTGGAGACATTCAACATGAAAAATAAAAGATAGCTGCGGCAGCAATGGACAAAGGCAGTGGCAGCAACAATAGACTTCCAATACATAAAGACAAAAGAAGATTGCTGAAGCAGAAAAGATAAAAAAGGGGAGGCTTAGGCGTGAATGAGGGCTGGAGTTTAGTCAATATGATGTTACAAGAAGAGAGGAGAGCTCCTCGATAACTGACGTTGGAACACACATACAGCCCTCACATACACTCTAAAACTGACATACGGGAGCAAATTTTCATGATCTTATGGAGTTTGTGGACCAATTGAAATGAAGTCGTATGGCATAACAAGAAGCAGCACCCATCCTTCATTCTTCGTAGAGTTTCAACCACCCTTTCCGACTGGCAAACTGCACAACAAAGAAGTAAACCCACATCCCCAACCAAGCAACAAACTCGACCTCAATGGAGAGCCCCACCACCGAACCACTTTAAATGCCATGTTGATGTGGCGATCTTATCCTCTGGCTTGTTTGGATTAGGAATGGTGATTCGGGACTGTAACGGACTAAACTGCGCTGGACAGTCAATACTCGTGCCAGGATGGAGGGATCCCATCATGGGTGAAGCGTTATGTTTTCGGGAAGCATTAAGTTGGATTAAAGGACTATCTTTTTCTCCGATTTGCGTGGAAACGGATTGTCAGATACTTATCAAATTTTTGAACACCACACAAACTTTTTCTTTCTATTTTTCGACGATTATCCAGGATTGTCAAGCTTTTCTTCAAGAGCATCAGTTTATTTCTACTGTTTTTGTTAAGAGATCAGTGAATCAGGTCGCCCATATGATTGCTAGGGCGGCTAATTTTATGTCTGGTTTCGAGTGAGGGTATGCCCTCCAAATTTTCTGTATGATGTTTTATCTTTGGATTTGAATAATATGCGCTGAGCGCACATATTAACGTTTCAAAAAATATATATAGGGTTAATCACTAAATTAAAATTTTTAAAATTTTGATATCAAATTTAAACAAATTTAAAAGATTAAGCCTTGTTTAATCATAATATTAGATTATCTTTTAATCAAGTTTAGTAGACATTCTTAAATCATTGAAGTATTGTAAAGATTAGCATGTGCAAAATTAAATACTAATCTTCGATTAAGATATTACTTATATATAGCTTGTTTCTGGAAAATTAAATAGTAATTTCCGATTAAGATATTATCAATTGGTAAATTAAATATTACCTATACAAAAATCATGTCATTATATTCATATTATTCGCATTTATTACGAATTAGTGTAATTTAAAACAACTATTAACATGTTTAAAATTGACCCTGACCCTACACCTTCGGTGTAGTGGAAGCTGAACATATCGTACATTTGAGTCTAGTCATTTTCTAGCCCATCGTGGACCATTATTGCCTGTCTCTACCGCCAACTATTTGTAGTTCTTATTGCAATAGTATATATCGATAAGTTCCTAGACAGATGGATACGGATTGAGACACGATAAATAGTAAAGGAAAAGAATACAAGGGTATGCTTGTTTGGGGGTATGGGATAAAAGGTATGGGTATGCTTTGAAAAATAACGTTTGGTATCAATTTATCATTATACAGGTATCACTTTCATTCCCCAGTTTTTTGTAATACTCCATTCTTCTGGTAATCCAGAGGAATGGGAATCATTGTTCAAGTTTTTTAGCGCAAAGCTTGATTATAATTAATTATAAAATATAATTAATTAAAATATAAGTAATAGGGTGCTTAAAATGTAATTAATTAAAATATATTTAAATTTTGATATAAAATAATTTTAATAAATTTTTATTTATCAAAATATTTAACAAACCAACCACTATCAAAGGTAATGGTAATCATTCCTTCATCTTAACCAACCATCATAATTATAATGATTATATTCATTCCCATTCTTCACTATATTCATTCCTATTCCCATTTTCATTACCTTCGATGAACCAAGTGCCCCCTAAATATTCCAAGTGCAAATTTTAAGTTGATAACACTGCACCTTTCACTGCCTTCTGTGGCTAATAAAGCAGCCAAAGAAAATGACGGCATGCATGATGTCAAAACTCTAGATCAGTTGATGAGTGTAAATTCAACGTGAAGTAACAATAGATGATTAATGAAGAGATTACAAGTTTATTAGGAATGATCTTGGCGATGTATTAGATTGGAAAGGTTCAAGAAATCGTTGCAGCTAAGTATAGAATCGAGACTGTGAGGGTTGTACGATATGTATAGTTATACAAGTATGTGATCATTAAGGAGTCCTACTCCATCGAAATGTTATGGAATCATTAATGATTGATTGGTGTACTTATATATGTATGTGTAATGTGTGTGTATGGATTCTCTACCACACACCACACAGAGAGAGAGAAAAGGGGACATAAACAAGTGATCTTGTAGGCACGGTGCATGCGTCTTTTAAGGGTTTGCCCATGATCTCCTTTGGCGTTTTACAACATAATTCAATATATACGACAAGCTTCTCACTTCCACAGTTCCACCAGATGTGTCTCATTCATTTTGGTGGTAGGGTTAGGGTTTATATGCCACATTTCTCGATCCTGTTGCTAGTGGTGCAAGCTATCATGCATGCCTAATGCTCTCTGTCTCTCCCTTTTTATTTTTCTTTAGAGAATCTGAGGGTTTTCCTTTTTTTTTTTGCGCAAGAACCGAGGGAATTTTAACTTATTCGCATTTTCATGATTTAAAGCCCCACTTCCCACTTGCAACATGAGACTGGAAAAGGCTGAAAAAGAGTGTATAAAATATTTTATTATTATATTGAAGAAGCAGAGCTTAATGAGTTAATGGCGGACTCACTCAGTAGAAGCAAATATTGACTATTGTAGGTGAGGTTCAAACACGTGAGATTTTATCTTCGAATTAATTAGTCAATATATGAAATGATCTCCTAATTTTTTTTATATTTTGCCACGTAATAATGAGGTAGAAAGAAAACACTTGTCGCACTTTTTTTCTTGGTTGATGCATTGAATCGGTCGACCTGCTTTCTGACTAAGTGAGTGAAAGAGATGGTCTTGAGTTTGCAATTGAATCGGTCGGCCTGCTTTCGACTGAGTGAGTGAAAGAGATGTTTTTGAGTTTGCAAATTTTATGAATGTGATTAATTGATTAGTTCAACAAAATAAAATGTTCACAAATTTCTTAGGTTTCATTTATAACATAATTTGTTCATAAATTAACACTAACAAACTTGCAGAGATTTATACATAAATAAATATATATATAAGCATCGGCATGCTCGTGATTTGCGCTGAAAGGTTCGAATCGAAGCAGAAATAAACAAACAAAATTATAATAGTTTGAAAACGAGAGGAGAGCATAAGAATATTCCAATTTCTACTCCCCATTTGCATTAGATTATTTGTTATTAATCCTCTAATTCCATATTTTAAATGCTTCGAACAACTTGGTTCGTATATTTCCTTTTTTGAATGAGAAACAGACATTATGTACGAACTGCAGAGACGTCCTGTCCTGTCCTGTCCTAAGATTATTAATGATTACAACTGTTGTTTAATCATAAATCATCACCAGTTCATTTGGGCCAAAAACTGAAGTACAAAAACATGAGCAAAGTAACGTGACAGAACAACTTTTCAGTCCACAAAGCACAAACCCCTTGTCCTCCATTCCAAGTCTTGTCCCTTCCTGCCTCTTCGAATCTAGTTACTTTTGCTTAGATCCAGTGTGACTGAACCTGAGCCAGTCGTCAAGTGCAATGCGACTCTTCCCTGACAACCCATACACATGACCTAACTAGATACTCCCCGTATGATGCGGCTTGGATGGTCTCGTGTACTAAGGTCTCCACTCCATTCAAAACGGAACTGATACAATTCTTGTTTTTATTTCGTAACTTTTCTGTACACTCTTAAAGAACAAAAGGTTCACTGAACTAAGGTAATTGCTATTTAAATGGGAAGAAGATAAGAAAGAAAAGGTGTAGAGTTTATAAGAGATGAGAGCATCTCAGAAAGCTATGGTCCTTTTTAAGGCCTTTCTGGTTAAAATCTGTCTTGGAGATACTCAAGATGCCTGATTGCTCATTCACCTTCTTCACAAGAAGTTTCAGCAATGGAACCTTCGAAAGTGTTTTGCATGATCCGACCATTATCAACTTTTTCTGCACCAAAATATTAAAACCAAAGTTTCACCTTCAACCCAAGTGTTATTGTTTAAATCTTTACGAAGAACACTGCATGTAGTAATACAATATGATAATGCAGCAACTGAATTCTTCTAAATAAGTTATCCATAATTGCTTCAAAATGACATTGATAAACTTAAAGCAGTGAAATGGAAGGAATTTCGTTCTGTTTTTACCTTGGCTCTCGTGAGTGCCACGTTAATCCTATGCCAATCTCCAAGTAACGAAGAATTACAGTTCTTCGGATTCTCATTAGACCTAACAAATGACACCAATATGCAGTCTTTATCTCTTCCCTGTATATCAGTAGAGAAAAGCATAAGTGGTCACTTCAAATTCTTCACAAATTCATTACAAGCTCCATATGTCTCTGGTAGAAACAAAAACTCTTAGAATTTGTAAACGCAATCCAGACCTGGTACTTGTCAATTGTATGTACTTCCACGGAGCTTGAATTAATGGTAGTTCTGATAAGGTTTGCCTGAGAGTTATAGGGAGTAATGATGCCAATATCTTCACCTCCAATTCCACCGTTAATCAATTCATTTGTCACCTGTAACCAAAGCAAAGCAGAATGATGAACGAATCAAAAGCTCTACTTATATTCTTCTGAGTTCTGAGATGACCAAAGGAAGCGTACCTCAGAAATTATGTAAGCTTCAGTTGGGTTACTTAGTGTCTTGGAATCTTTTACCTCAAAAGCGGGCAACATATCTGAGTTTAAGAAACATATGGATGATACGTGAACCAGTGAAGAAACTGTTTCCATTTATATCAAACATTTATTTTGTATAGCCTATTTATTTTATCTTTCCATATTTAGATTGTATAGTTGTAAATAGAGAGAAATCAGCCTTTAATTATTGTGTATTTATCTATTTATTCAACGAAATCAGAACGGCAAAGCATTGAGCTATTCAATCAAAATTCTATCAACTATAAACCTGCAAATGTAAGGATGGAGAAAAATGACAAGATCTTTCACTAACCTGTATTAACAAATATGACGGATCTGCTTGGATTTAGAACCTGCAATGATATTAGAAGTTGTACAAGGCCAAAATCTGAATGTTAGAATTTATTGACGAAGTTATGATAAATTCAGTCTTAAAGTTCATTTTTACCAAATCATCTACAAGTGAAACCATGATATACAAACAATTCAACAAATGCAAGTCCATGGCAATACTTCACCTAACATTTTTCATACCAATACACAGCGTCACAAACAAAAAAATTGCCAATTTTAAGTACGTTTTTTAACCTTTTACACAGCTAGATGAATATGATCATTTGACTGATCCAATCCAAATCTTCGACAAGACTGGCTTGAGTCAGCAGATTCAAACATAGAGCAGATGAGACTACAAGGTTCTTATTTTAATAAACAACTCACGTCATTTATCCAAGATGAACAAGTATTTATGCTTGAAATCTTGAGTTTGGCATTAGCTATGTCAGAGGAACCACAGCGCAATCTGTCTCCATATATCAACGCATTGGATAGTTCCATGATGCCTTGAGACATACGGTACTGTACAAAGTAAACCTATGTGAGTTAGCATGCTACAGGATCCCAAGAAGAGTGGAAAGGCTTAGGAAAGATGCACAGGTTCATTTGGCAAAGAAACCTGGCTTTGTAAAGCTGAAATTGCTTGTGGATGTGCCTCAGACAGTCTGCAAAACAAACTTATCCCCATTCCATTTTCTCGAGCCTCCGTACTCTAGATATTAAACCATTCAACATTTCCAGTAACTTAAGACCATAGACAGTGTAAATGACAAAATCACATAGAACATGTATAATATACCTGGACAAGTGGAGGCAGTTGATAGTGATCGCCAACAAGAACAAACATTGAAGCAAGCATCAATGGCCCCAGGGACACCTAATAGTCCATAAAATGCTTTGATTAGATGCAACCATGGTTTCCTACTCAGTCACAGCCGAGGGCTCTAAAAACAATCACTATCATTCTACACTAAATGAGAGATACACCTCTTATCAGTTACATATAATGCATGCTAAACATTGAAAAGTGTGCATACCGGGAGGGTAATCTGTCCAGCTTCATCCATTATGCATACATCAAATTTCTTATTAGCAAGCAATGGACTAGTAATTCCCAAACAAGTGACAGCAACAACTTTTACTTGGTCTGTTATAAATCTGATGTCTTCCACAGTTTGTGCATTCATTGCTGTTACAAGAATTTTTAGTTACAAGTGGCAGGTGAATCAACTTTTAAACGAGAAACAAAGCAGTGAGGCAATGTATGATTTGTGTCTTACCAGAAGAACAATTCGCCCTAACTTCTTCATGAACAGCTTCCTGTCTACCTATACGTAGAAAATCAACACCCTGCAATTATCTTGTCAGTGATATCCTAAAACAACTGAATCAATAGATTAAAAGAAAATTGCCATGATTATATCCTACACTCACACAAATGATAACAGCTGTCAGTTCACAAACCAGATGCAGACCACTCCATATTCATAGGTAAAGTGATAACTAAGGAATTGTTGAGGGACCACAGAGGACGTCTATTAAAAGGCTTCGTGTTCCACCCTGGCTGAAGTGAGTGTTGCAGGTCAAGGCGGGGAGCATCTACAGAGGTGAAATGGCATCGCTAAGGGGACATGAGGCATGAGACTTCACCTATCAAACACTAACTAAATTTCCTTGTCTTGGCTTCTAAAGAATTGCAGCAGGGTAATGGGTTTGTAACTGGCTCAGGTTTAGCACAAACGGCTTCTCAGTTGTTAGCAGTTCTTGCAGTTATCCCGTGCGTTTTGGCAAGTTTTTTAATCCTACTGAGGAGTACATTTGTTTATATTGCCTCCTGAACTTTGTTTACTCAATGCAAGTTCATTCAATCACCCAAACTAGTGCTAGGTATATATTACTAATCCTAAAAATTCTCCCGGTTAATATTCAGAGCATGCATGGTTGAACGTGCGAAATCTGATATACATCAGGAGGTTTATGCACGCATGTATGACACTAAATATGCTCTAAGAAACCCCTACGAAGGATAAAGATGACCTGAGCTTTCAGTTTGATCAATAAATTGTCAACAGCCGAGTTCGTGTATGATGTAAGCAAGATGGATGCACCTCTCATCAATAACGCCTTCACAACATGAACTATAGTACTTGTCTTGCCAGTCCCAGGCATCCCCAGAATTAATGTATAATCCTTTGCTGTAAGAATCTATATGGGTACGATTTAAGGAATTAGAGTGATGGACTTCTGGTCAGCAAAATAAAAATAATTTAGCTACATTCAGTTATAGCATTTAGAATGGATGATTCAGAAGTAGTATTGCAATGCACACAAGATCAGAAATTCAATTGAAAACAGGAATAACAAACCTTAAAAATTGCTCGACGCTGATCATCATTTAAACTCTTGACAGACCAGATATAAGACATTGCTGGATCTTGGCTCAATATGACTCCATTATCAAATCTTGGAGTCTAGAACAAATGCACATGTACACATCAACGCAAATGAAGAAAATATAACTTAGGTAAGCAAGATAAAGTAAAACATATAAAAAGACAAGTCTCTCCTTTCCTATAGATGTCTAAAATTAAGCACGAACATTCACCTGAAGATCAACAATTGTCTTCCTCAGGTGGAAACTTTCGGCACTTTGTACAAACAGTTGTACAAGGTTGAACCTTCAGAAATGAAAACAAAAATGGCTAGCGTATAATGCAATCATCTTAAACAGACTCCTGACACCGTAGAGACGAAAATTTGAGTCTCAGATAAAATTGGAGTAATAATTTACCGCATAACTGAGAATGAAGTCATGAGCTCATCCTTGTCAATCCGCCATATCTGCAGAAGAAGAGCAGCTGATTCTACGGAGGAATCGCTGCCAGGAAGTCTTAAACGCTTAGTGAAAGAAACCTACAACAGCAACAGGAAATTAGTAAGTTTGTAACTACGTGTTAATCATATGTGAAGAGTGCATGCGAAGATCACGACTCATCAATCTGTTATAGCGTGTATGTAATTAAGGAATGGAATGCCCAATTTCCAGAATATTCTGCTTACAGAAACAAGCGACTGACTGATATCCACGATGATCCCATTTGCAATAGCCTGACCAGATTCAGTACTAAGAATCTATACATGAAATGAAACAAAAGTTACACATCAATGTAAAAGTGAAAAAAGACATGAACATCAATGGAAGGATGGCAAGGCAAATAAGCAACTATTAACGGTCAATTGTCAAGCAGATGAGAATATAAACTTATGGAGGTCATATATATACATGTATCTCATAGAAGAAAGAAAAACAAACAGTAGCCAACCTTTTACGAGAAACTGACCAATTTGCACCCTAAAACAGGAAATGTTATTTTCTTCATCTTAGAAGAGACACAAGATGACCAAGATTCTTTATTATGAGGGATCGTGTCCATTACCAAGAAGTTACAACGATACTTTGTAGATGATGGAGAAAAGCTACAGGGAAATGAAAGTTTGTAATGAAACCCAGTTTGATTAGTTTCAGTAACACCAAGATAAATTTCAAGGTAACCAAAGCTCAGAGAGATATGGCAAGGTCAATGGTGTAGGATCTTCAGATTTATGTAGAAGTTTAGTTCAAGCTGTCAGAAAAAGACAGCAATAGGTATTATTTGTTCCAATAGATGAAATTAAATCGTGCTAATGGCATTAAATGCTTGACAAGTGTCGTTGAAAATGTTCGTATTAAAATTACTGCAGCAAAGGTCGAATGTAGAATTCCATGTCAACTTGGTTGACATCAAGTTGCAGTCGGGATTAACTCAAGGGATCACATAGCTCACAATATCTGGTAATAGAAAATTATCGTACCACATAATCACCAATTCTAAGTGTGTGATGCAAAGCATGCGCTGCAGAAGGATCAGCAAGGAAAGAATCTCCATTGGATGCACACTCATCTTGACAAGGAACTCTTTGGCGCGCAAAACGGTAGATGAACTGGTTGTCTTTCTGACAATGAAGTCCATCTGAAGTATCAAGAACCATAGAAGAAAGGTAACTAGTGGACTGAGCATTCTTGGTATTATGAGACTGCCAGGTATTGTTCTTAACAAGCTGCATATGTAAGTGAATTGGGTATGTTATCTTCAGATACGATCTATGTTTAGGATCTGACCACCTATAGAACTCTTATAAAGTGCCTTAACCTGCATCTCTTTAGCTTCCAAATCAATCAATCGATCCCAATGTTGAAAAAAAGCGCAATGAGCAGGCGTCAGATGGTGAACATGCGATTGAAACAATTCACCCAGTCCACTTGCTTCTTTGCTTCCACCATACACCTATAGTGTTAGAGCCCACAATAAGTTACCTTAATCATGGGAACATAACGGAGAGTAAGGGAAGCTTCAAAACTATAAGGTTACCTTATGATAGATGGTGCAAACATCAAGGTGACGACAAGTTCTGCAAATGCTTGGGCTCTACAGTAGAAAATCTGTCTATTTAAATAAAGTGCTCACAATTACAAGATCTTTACAAAAGAAACCAACATACCCGAAGCATTGGGGGCAAGTGTTGCATATTTGATGCCTTAAGAATGTCAACAGCAAGCTCATTTCGCCGCATTATCAGTCCAACTAAGTCTGATCTCTGTACTGAAATTCCCTTTTCAAATGTCAAAGATAAAAAATTTAATCATCCTGAAAAATAAACTAATAATTGAGATTCATGAATGTGATGTATACCCTTGTCTCGTCAGACTGGAGATAATACAGAAGGCCAGAATCAATATGCTTCAGGTACCTAAGAACGTGTCGAACAAGGTGAAGAGGGAATGGTTTTCCATGTATTTTTCAAAACAGTCATTAGCAAACCACTCACAACATTCTCTACTGCACTAAAAAACTAAAGAAGAGTCACACAAACCTCTCAGACATAAGCAGTGTATACAAGATCACTTGCGCAGTGTGCTCCATAGATGACTGCACAAAGTGCAAGTATCAGTCATAATGGAAATCAACGAGGATTTGTATATCCTCTCTCTCAAATTTGATCTAGCAATGACTGTACAACACTTTGCATACTTGCCTGGCCATTGGGAAGTTTCCCAGTTTTAAACTCTAGTGGCACAATCTTTTCTTCTGCTCCATTTCTGCTTGACTCTAATCTTACTTTGACAGAAGCATCAATCATTCCTTTTAACCCATACTGTGGGGCCCATGCCATTTCCTCTATATCAATGACCTACAGTTGAGATGAATGATTTTAACTTCTCCTGATCTTGTAATGAAGTCCATAGCACTAGAATGAAAAATGTCTCAAAGAGCAATGCACAAAATCCACAACTTCTATCTGGTAGGTTCGATCGATTCCACACACATCTTGCCATCCCCATGGAAGCTATGTTCATCTACATATATGATGCTTCACTCCATCATTTGACATTCACTACCATGGAATGTGGCACATCTAACTGTTTAGCAATTGCAATCTATATATTACTGATTTCTGAAATTTTCAAATATAATTATCTGTTGCGAGGCATGTGGGACAGAATACAAATAAGAATGTATGAAGCAAATTGTTTAAATCAGAAAATAAAACGAATGACCTCAGAAATTCGCAACTCTTTCAACCCATGATCAGAACCAAAATCAACGGATACTTTGGGGTCCTGCAAAGAATTTTTAAAGTGTTAGCCTCAGAATAGTCTCTACAGTTTCTTGTCGATTGATGCATCTACAAGTTTGAGCTCCATTAAAAATGTAAAATGATCTAAGTTCTCTGAGAATCAATGTCGAATAAAACAAGAGTGAAAATCCATAATAGCAGTGATGAGACACCAGCGCACCTCAGCTTCTTTGAACCGGAGAATCCAGTCTAATAATTTTGGGATAGCTTCAAATAAGATCTTCAGTAAATCTTTTTCATGGACTGAAAATTGTACATATTGAAAAGTAAGAACTTAAAACTAAAATGAAACATAACGAGAGTGTTTTCTTTGATAAGTGTAATGGATTGATGAAGCAAAGGGCAACTCTATAATCATAACTTATATTTACTTATAATTACCTCCACATGCATATAAACTGTCAATATTTTTCCGGAGAACTATTCTGGCATATTCCTCCAAGAAGTCTACTGTAGGATTCTTCCTCGTAAGCCCTGCCTAGAAGTGGAAAAGGTTCAAAATATCATTGAGATACACAATTCTTGTGAGTGACAGCAATGTTCCACACAAAGAATTTTGATAATAGAGCAGAAAAAGTCTTTAAATCCTCAAAACCTGAAAAACTTGGTGCAACAAGGTACCGACCAATGCTGGAGTTGAGTGTTCGCTGATTTTCAATCTCTCATCCAGGACACTCCGCCTGGGGCAACTGAAACTACCGGCAACCTGACAATATTCTGTACATCAGGAGGGACTACAGTAGAATGAATGCACATAAAATAGGCCTAGTAGCAGTAGCTCAACAGGTATTGGAAAAATATGTGATGAAAAATACTAAGATTCCAAAAAGAATGTATTACCCGGGTTCCAGAAACTAGGACATCTGGGTGAACAATTAAAAGATTCATCTTAGAGTTCACATCACACTTTCCCTGTTCATCAAATTCACCAATTACATTCACAGTGTCTCCTGGTGCAATTATACTGTAGAACCTGAAAAGGTGGCAGGTCAACACTTAGAACAACTAATTGAATATTCCAATCAGCAAAGCAATATAAGTGGAAATGAAGATTTATTCAAGCCTACCTTGATATGAGATTAAACTGAACAGAGGAATAGAAAAGAGCCGAAATTAGCACCAAATTATTTAGCAGTTACAACCTAACAGTGCAAAATATCATCTCTTCAGGAGAGCAGACCCCCACAGCTGAAGGTTAATCGTGATCAAAAAAAGTCGATTGTATTTTGAGGAATAAAGTATCTACGAATAGTTTGCTTCCTTAAAAAACCAAACTCAAGCTCCAAACTATTATGCTTTTCTTACTTTCTAGTTTTAACTTTCACTAAGTATATTAAGATTGACAGTTTGACACTTCATGTAACTTAGTCATCCATAATGCCTTTGCCCGAATCCTTTATTGGCAAATGCTGTATATTCAATTTCGATATCAAGAGTGCCTTAGCCAGGTGTTAGGGTATTTTTAGTTGGAGTGGTAGGAAGGGGTACAACAGTTTTGCTCAGAGGCCCCAACTTGGTATCAGACCTTCATTTTGAAACCAGTGCAGAAATATCAGGAAACTAGTGATTAGGAAATTTTAGCAACTTACCACTCTTCCCATAAGCAGACAATCCGCTCTTCCCCACTTTGCTCATTCAACAAGCGAAGGACCTAAAAAGCAATGATTCTTTGAAATACTCCCAATCAAGAAAGCAGAAGCAGCGAAGTTTGAGTAAGGCCTATGAAAAAACCTTATACTGCCGCTGAGCACCAGCATGATTAACAGGTGCATGGTTTTCAGATACCTGTAACAGGAACATCCTACAAGAATGAACATCCAGGTACTACAAATTTATGCTAAGGAGCAGCAAAATGCAGCATACCAACAAGGCAGAAGAAATGTGTACCTCCAAAACAAGCAAATTACAATTTGAGGAAGATGAGGTTGCCTTTTTTGGTGGATGAACTGCTGCTATTTCTATTGGTGGATCCGCTAGAGCGGGTGTTTTGTTACTGCCTAAATCTTGAATGTTGGATGAATATGCATTGGTGACACTGGACACTTGGTCATCAACGGATATTGCATCTTCAACTTGGTCTAGAAGTTCAAGCAAAGTCTGAAAGGATCAATGAAGAATAAGGAATGCAATAAATTAAGTCTTAACACACTCAAAAGATGATAGGAGAATTATTAACATGACAACAGGATAATTGAGTGACAAAGAAAGAAAAGTGTAAATAGGGGAAAACTGTGTTTCTATATTCATCTAAGAAATTAAACTGCATCCTTTAAACAAGATTACCTTTTTGTACGGGCGTATAGACAGTTGAGGTGATGCTCCGTGACGTTCAATAACATCAGCGAGCTATGCATCAATCAGACGAAAAAAAAAGGAAATGTCAAAGGGGTATAATAAACATATTGAGAAACCAATAGCCATAGTAATAGTAGATAATGAGTAAGATTACCTTATCATGTGAAAAAGAAAGAGATGGCGGAGGAGTTCTGAATGGACTAAGAAGAGATGAGACAGTGGCATTGGTAGGGGCATCGTGGTGGAAGGGGTTTACTCTCTTAACTCCGACTCTATTTGCAGACAAGGAAATTGGATTTTCGGCAAGGAAAGGAGTCGTCTGTAAAAGTAAATAGTGAAGATCGAATGTGAAAACACAAAAGAACAAACCAAAGAAATAAAAGCACAAAAAGAGAGAGAGAGAGAGAGAGAGAGAGAGACTAAAGAAAATGCCTTGTTGTCGATGGAGGAACAAGGATGAAGAAGGGCTGGTGTTAAAGACTTGTTGAAGGAATCAGGAGGAGGAAGCATGTGATTGTTGTTGTGAGAAAATGCTTGTAGCCTTTGATTGACTGGAGATATCTTCCATGTGATCTCATCGCACATATCATCCTGGCTCTGCTTTATCAGCTGTTCTTTTGAACCCAAACCCAAAACCAATTATCGAAGACAAATGGAAGGAAACAATTAGATAGAAAGTTAACCATAGAAATTTGGGAGAGGAGTGAACATTACCATTCCAGGGGAGAAAGATTGAAACTTGCAAACAGGGGGAGACTCATCTGCCGGAGTAATGCTGGGACCATCAGCGGAATGTTGAAGAGGGGATTTAATGGAAGGGGGTAGAGAAAAAGATTGGATCTTTGAAACGCTACTACTGCTAACACAACACGAAGAAGAAGATGATGATGAAGATGATTGAGGTTGAGGAGTGTTAAGACGCTGGAAGAACTGCTCTATCCCAAACTTGGATGATGACGTTTGTTGTTGATGTTTCTGTGAGTGCTGACTGGTAGATAGTGTAGCAGCAGATGAATTGGATTTGGACTTTTTTCTGGGAGGCATTGAGAGACCTGGAGAGAGAGAGAGAGAAGGCACGGCAGTGAAGAGACGACAATGAGTTGGGGAATTCATTTTTCCCGCCAATATTCGGAGGGTTAGTGTAGGAGGGAAAATGTTGTTGGACTTTTCTTAACTATGGACCGGACCGAGCCAGAATGTGTTTTCTTCTGCTCTGTAAGGATTCGGGTATGGCTGTTTCTTCTATAAGGACCTTGTCCTGTAACTGTTGAGCATTCATCAAAATTCACAGAGCAGAGCCCAGTTCTACTGTAAGGTAGCCTCGTAGTTCTGAAGCCGAAGCTTCCCTTATTATCAGTTCATACCATATGGTCCATAGGTAGGTGGTTCGTAGGGTTGCATATCCTTCTCACCATGACTATAGGTTCAGTAGGATGGATACTCATGACCACATGAACTCCTCAACATCTTCAAGGCCCTGTGCTTGGCTGCTGTGCTGTCAGCATCTCTTCTTCATCCTTATGTAATTGTCAGGATCGGATCCTCTATTTAAGAATCTTCTGTTGTCTAACATTAAAAACATTGTGGCCATATCTAAAGAGCAGAGGGTGAATAATTTTGCTTATGTGAAATTATGCACGTTTCTCTGTCAAATTTTAACACAGCTCAAAGATTTGAGCTTGAATGGATTGAGTTTAACATTTAGGGATTTTGGATGGAATCGAGATAGGCTTTTGTCTTAATAGGTGACAAAACCCAAAGGTGTAACAATAACAACAACAAAGGAAGGTCAAAATGCAAAGCAGAGGAACGTAAGTGGTGCACGTGAGAGGAACATGAGACTTACTTTAGCTTAATTGTTCTTAGACGGTGAAGGATTGCAAGATGCAACTACTACATATAATCTATAAAAATCAGATAGTGGCATAAGTCATAAATACAACATTTTCATTGTTACCCATTAATTTGAGGGAGACTTAGGAAAAGAAGATTAGAAGTTAAGAGAGTTGCCAGAGTATTTACAAGGACTAAGGACTACTAGTAAGCTCATAGGAAACTCTTACAAGTGTTTTGAAAACACTCTGTCTCATTTAACATGTTTTTTTTTTCTGTTGATATTAGGGGAACCACCTACGTGAGACCCTTGATATAGATAGCAATTAACCTATAGAATCAAGTAAATTGTTATGTAATCTTTTTACTTTCTTGCAAACACCATAAATCAGTAAAAGCAAACTCTTCTTTTCATCAGTATCTTGTAAAAGAAGATAACACAATTGAAGGCAAATCCTAACAGAATTGGTATCAGAGCCTGTTTTTAACTTTCTAGGTAATTCTTTGGCTATTTAAGCAATCAAGGTTCATCAAGAATTCTGTAAGAATTTTTCTTTCTTGTCCTCTTTAAATTATATAATAAAATGGTGGGAAAAGAAATTGATGTCTTCACTGACAAAGATGACTTTACAATATGAAAACTTAAAATGCAAGCATTACTTGAATCTTATGACTGTTATGGTGCAATTGAAGAACAGTATGATGTAGAAGCGTATCCTATTAAGAGACAAAGATGCAAAGACTTACACATTGTAAGTTAATGCTTCACTTATCACTGGTTGTAATAAGGAAAGTGCATAATTGCAATACTGCACATAAATTATGGTTAAAGCTTGATAAACTATATGATAAAAGATGTCTACCTAACAAGATGATACTTTTACATAATCTTGCAAATTATAAAAAGAACAATACTATAACTCTTGATGATAATTTGGATTATTTCTTTAAGCTGGTACAAGATTTATAAGCTACAGGTGAAAGAATCTCTGAAGACCATCAAGCTGTGGTTATTCTAAAAGCTTTACCATTTGAGTTCAATGCTTTCAAGAAGGTGATTAAGCATGCAAATGGGGAATATCTCACTATTAAGAGTATGCTGAATTCACTAATGGAAGAAATTGTAGATAATAATCCATAAAAGAAGGAACTAGAAGTGATGTTCATCGAATATAAATAAGAAAAGAAGCCACAAATAAAGAACAACAAGAAAGAGAAATTGGCATAATGGGAATGGCAGGGATAAATACACCAAAGAAGGTGAAGAAATCTTCCTTGGTGTAACATGAGAACAAGCACCAGTATCTACATCCCAACTTGATTCATTATAAATAACTCCAACTAGGCTCTCATCAAGGACTGTCACAAGGTCTTCTTCAGTGGCAATAGTAACACAATTCTTATTGTCATTCTCTTTCTTTTCTTTATTGCCTTTGTTGTCCTTCTTCTCTTTCTTCAACTTCCAGCAAATTTTATGCAAGTGCCCTTTCTTATCGCAATAAAAGCACTTAACATCTTTGTATCTACCTTTGGATTTACTTTGATTTTGCTCTCTGTTTTGAGAACCTCGGTTGTTATTTCTCCCCCTAGAGATAGTCATTAAGACATCTGTTGAAGAGGAACCCTGAGACTTTCTTCTCATTTCTTCATTCAATACACTACTCTTGGCAAGATCCATAGAGATAACACTATCCGGAGCAGAATTTGACAATGAAGATTTAAAAGTTTCCCAAAAGTCTGGTAATGAGCCAAGGACAAACAAACCCTGTATTTCTTTATCAAATCTAATCCCCATTGTTGACAACTAGTTTATAATTCCCTGGAAGTTATTCAAGTGATCTGTCATAGGAGTCCCATTACTATACTTCAAAGCTAACATCTGTTTTATTAAGAACATCTTGTTGTTCCCAGATTTTCGAGCATACAGCTTCTCAAGCTTCTCCCACAAGTTTCAAGCATGTGTCTCACTAGAAATATTATTCAACACATTGTCGTCAATCCACTGTCTGATCGAACCACACACTTGTCTATGCATAAGAGTCCATTCTTCACTCGATTTATCATTAGGCTTTTTAATGATAAATACTGATAAGTGAAAATTCTTTACATCAAGTAGATCCTCCATCTTGCCCTTCCAAAGAGCATAATTGGCGCCATTAAAATTGACCATCCTACTAGTGTTGGCAACTTTCATTGTTCACCAGAACTACAACTACAAATATCCCGAACCAAATAACTCTGATATCACTTGTTAGGAAAGGAAGTGTTGGTCACGCAGCGGTAACAAAGTAATCAAAACCAATAAATATTTCTCTGTGTGAATAACTACAACCAATCCAAAAGAAAACAACAGTCAACAAACTCACCAATGTAAGAAACCACTACTAGAAATAATCAATTTACCTACGGAAATTTCCGTCTGAAAATGAGATATTTTCGTTGGTAAATTTAATCACCGACGAAATTTGGTGCCCGAGAAATTGGTCGCTAAATGTGTCGTAGTTAAAATTATCGATCGTCAGATTTTGTCAGTATTTTATCGACAGTATTAACAACGGTACCTTGTTGTCGGCATCAATTTAATGACGGAAGAGGTTAAGTGAGATACCGTCGGTGAAATTTAGCAATGGAGTAATGTCCGTCGGTGATCCGAAGGTAACCTCAACCAATTTGCCGACGGTTGGGTTGATCGTCGGTAAATCTCGTAAACATTTCTGACGAAATATTTTCCGTCGGTAAGAACTGAGTAAATTTTTTTTATTCTATTGTTATGTTATTGTTATAACAATGTTATATTATATATATATATTTATTTATTTATTTATTTGTATTACGTTATATTATTTGTTCATAATACATTAATTTGTATATATAATTTGATGAATGAGAAAATTAATTAATAATATAACGTGTAAAGTATTTAATTTAATAATTAAAACATAACAAAGAACAAATCTTATGTTTTTTAATTGAAAACAAATGACAAAGATAAGCT
>JANVCQ010000005.1:1752059-1764912 GCA_025531925.1 Erythroxylum plowmanianum
TAATTTCTTAACAATAATACCTTAATTACTAATGTAAACATTGCTTCCTAATAGGACCAAATACAACAAAATATTCAACGACAGTCTTAGGAGGAACAACCTGTAGATGAGACTCAGACATATCTTGATGTTGTGGGTGATAGGGATCGTCGTGGAAGAATATTTGACCTAGGTTCATATGCGAACACATGTTATTCGCGCTCTTCCCTATCCAGTACAGCAGCATCTGCTAGGCCAACGCAAAGCAATGAAGTAACCGAGTTTTGGGCCACAGTGGACACATTGAGGGAGCAGATAGGGTATTTGACAGAGGCTAACGTTAATCAACGGATGGAGCACATGGAGTAGATATCTAAGATGAGAGAAGAGATGGGGGACGTGGCAAAGATGAGAGAGGAGATAGAGCAGGTGTCAAAGATCAGAGAGGCGATGGAGTAGATGGAGCAGGCAGCTAAGATGAGAGAGGAGATGGAGTGGCTTGCTAAGATGAGAGCGGAGATGGAGCAGATGACTAAGATGAGAGAGCAAATGGAGCAGATGGCTCAGCTTAGACAGGAGATGGAATAGTTAAAGGGGAGGCTTAACAGTTCAGAGCACCCACGATCACCACGACATTAGCTTATCCTTGTCATTTGTTTCTAATAAAAAACATAAGATTTGTTCATTGTTATGTTTTTATTATTAATTCAAATACTTTATACGTTATATTATTAATTAATTTTCTCTTTAATCAAATTATATATACAAATTAATTTATTATGAACAAATAATTAGTAACTCTTAACATTATGCATTTATAACAATAACATAACATTGGAATTTAATAAAAAAAACTATAACTAGCTATTATCGACGAACAAATTTTCCATCGAAGATTTTGTACTTACACTACAAGAAATACATACAATTCCTGACGTTTTATTGATAAAACGTCACAAATTGTTTAGACTTTTCGTGACGTTTAAAAAACGTCATGAAAAGTTTCAATTTTTCGCGACGTTTTATAAAAACGTCACAAATTTGTAACATTTTTTGCGATGTTTTATCAATAAAATGTCGCAAAATAAAAATCGTGACGTTTTGTCAAAGAAAACGTCGAGGAAGGGTTAAAACGGTCTGACTTTCGATTTTTTAAAAATATACCATGCCCGCCCAAACTCTCTCTAGTTATACGCTTTTCACGAACAAAACTCATCATTCAAAATTTTTTCTCGTCTCAATACCAAGATACCCATTTTCTCTAATCAACCATTGCTCCCTTGTCACCAAAAACAAGTCAACCTTTTACAGGTGTTATTGAGGTTTTCATGAATTATCAACTTTTAGTTATGTTTTCTCTTTAGTTCTTTTAGGGTTTTTGTTTTCGTGTAGGTTGAGTATTCTGCTGGAGAGGAAGCAGAATCGCTTGTAAGTGATGTGAAAAATCAGGAAGGTTTTTCATGGGCATCTGTGGTATTACTGTGAGTTCCTTGTCTTCTTCTTTTGATTCCAAAAATTCTAAGAAACTTTTTGGAGCTTAATCTTCCAAAAGTCAAGGAAGGTAAGAAGCCGAAGTTCAATCTAAGAGTGGCTGAGCCTAAACTCGAGTCTCACATCTTTGAAGAGACTAAAATCCCTTGCTAAAGTAATCAATTTGTTCTTGAGCTTCTTCATGGTGTACGGCTGCATTTTTCGCAATTCATAAAGGACCTAAAGGTTTGTAATTCTTGATTTTTATTTTGGTGTAGTACAATCTCCTTCATTGTGTGCTCTCCTTTTGTTAGAGGGATTTATTTCCTACTTGACAGATTTCCTAACCATTTGTTTCCTTCTCTGTTTTACCCTGTGGTCTGGCACTATAGCCTGGTGACCTGGAGAAATCACAACCTGGTTTGCCCCCTTCCTTCTACTTTTGAAATCGCTGTCACTGTCATTCCCCTCGCTCAAATTGCTGTCGTCCCTGTCACACACCTTCGTTCTTCTACAAATAGTCACCGACAATCATAAAGGTCCTTTGCTTTTTTTAGAGGATCTTGGTCTTATGTTTGCTATTGATCCTTAGGGAAGCATCGCCCCTTCATTTAAGGTAAGAAAAATAGGTAAAGTTGTTTGTTTTTGAACTATGGGTACTCGTAATTTTCTTTTGTTTCTTGTGTTGTATTAAGTACCCAAGAATCTTTTGTTTTTGGTGAATTTGGATTTCATCTTGGTTATGGACTGAATGTATTTCAATAAAAAACTTGTTTATTTAGATTGAAATGGAAAATTGTATTTTGGGGATTTACTACTTCAGCTACCTCAAATTATTTCTCTTCCGACGTTCTTATTTAACATTTCAGAAGAAGATGGTGATAATCAAGGTAGAAAGTGCTTTCCATTGTTTCCGTAATATCAATTTTGATAAACATATGTTTCTTTTGTTAAACATATGTCACTTCTTCTGCTATTGTTCTTGTCAATTGGTTCACTTTATGGGTTATAGGTTTCTCTTTCTAGCTCTGGGAGGATTGCTGTTTGGCTATGACATTGGTGACACTTTTGGTACTGCCATATCATTGCAGGTGCTTCAAAATTTTAGTGGCCTTTTCTCTAATTTTACTAGTTATCCTTTTTGTAACTTATCTTACAACCAATATTTCTTGAATTTGATAATTACTTTGTCAATTTATCAGTCACCTGAACTTAGTGGGACAATATGGACTTCTCAACTAATGTGTGCTATACATTTACTGAGTATATCATTGTCATCTTTACTGAGTATCCTGCTATACATTTACTAAGTATATCATTGTCATCTTTACTTAATTATCCACCTATTCTGTAATTTGTGTTTCACTCTGCTTTTATGAATTTTGGCTCATATTTGAATTCTGATTACACTTTTGGCTGCTGAATTTTTAAAGGGGGCCAAGTCTTAAAAAAACTTTCAGGTCGACAATGATTTTCTTACCAAAGCTCAGCAATCAAACTAAAGAAATTACTTAACGTAGTCTATCTACACTTCTGTTGCTTGATGTCTTTGGATTTGGCACCAACAAATAAATTTACTGTGGGAATGAAATACATCATTTGTACTAACCTCTTCCTTTCCAAGCACTTAGTTTTTAGCATTTTGTCAGGTCTATAACAACTAAGAACTTTTTGACAGCAGTTAACAGCTACTTGAAGAAACATGATGAAACGTCACCTATTGTTAATGGAATGGTCACGTGTACGAGACATGATACTATGGAAGAGTTGATTTTGAAGTTGGACTCTAAAAGAATTCATTGGGTATATGTTGTAGACAATGCTAGAAACCTGGAAGGGGTGGTCACTCTAAGGGATATCATCTCAAAGTTGGTACATGAGCCTCGTGGTTACTTTGGTGATTTCTTTGATGGGTTTCTGCCCCTACCCTCCAATAGCAGAGTTTAAGAGGTGTCAACAACAGTATCTTGTCATTGCTTATGAACTAATGATTTCCTGGTTTTGGCAAATAATCCAGATGTTGTCTGGCACTCGATAGATAGACTTGATTGTAACATAGGTGAGCCTCCTTTGTAATTAGTTGACCTTTTCTCTCTGTCTTTTGTAATATATTGTTCTTGATGTTTTTGGGCTTGATAATCGAGGTGAAAATTATAATACAAAGTTCTGATGTTTGATGTGTACATATAATTGTATTTTGAAGCACTTCGTGTCTTTGTCTTGCCTCGTATCACCTACTTTAATGACAGTTTATGTATAGAAGAAGACAAGATGATGTGGAAGCTTTTTTTACTGAAGTTGTATCCTAGAAGACCTCAATGATTAAAAAATTTGTATTAAAATTATTAAAATTGAAGAATTATTAAATAAATAAAATTCATTAATAATATTGAATAGTTATTAAACAAATAAGATTAAAAATTGTATTTTAAAAAAATTATTAAATTAATCTGTTTTTCGAAAAATGAAAAAATAATAATAAAAATGTCGCGGAAGACATTTTGCAACGTTTTTTAAAATGTCACTGAAGACATTCTGCGACGTTTTTTTGGAAACGTCGCGGAATGTTATACAATATGTGACGTTTTTAAAACGTTACAGAATGTTAGAGATTCTATGACGTTTTTTAAAAACGTTGCTGATTGTCCAACCTTTTAGTGACGTTTTTTGAAACGTCGCGGAATGTCAACATTTTTCGTGACGTTTTGAAAAACGTCGCAGAAATTTTTTACCTACACCACATTTCGCGACATTTTTTGTGACGTTTTTTAAAACGTCGCAGAATACATTTTGCGACATCTTTTGGACATTCTATGACGTTTTAAAAATGTCGTAGAATGCCTTGTTTTCTTGTAGTGTTTCAAATCAATCAATGGGTGCACATCTTTCACATCACCAACAACATAAGCATTAGTCACACAAAACAAAGGCTTGGTTTGATCAAAATTTTTCAAGCATTCAAAAGAATCCAATACCATTATAAGACGAGCATTATTATCAACCATAGCATCTTTTTTAGCCATACCTTCCAAACATGTCAATAATGGGTCTTTAGGTATAAATGAAGGAAAAGATGTTACCACACAAGATGATATGATATCCACTCGGTTGCAAGTTGGTGTATCACTTGGATGTTTGAGTGATCTGTATATGTTGAACCTCACCTTCTCGCCATTTACATGCAAGGTTAGTTCCCCTTGTTGCACATCAATCATTGTGCCTCTACTAGCTAAGAATGGTCTCCCAAGTATGATTGGGATCTCCATATCTTCTTTTATGTCAAGCACCACAAAGTCTACAGGGAGAATAAATTTGTCAACACAAATAAGAACGTCTTCTACAATACCTCGAGGATAAGTGAGAGAAAGGTCTACTAGTTAGAAACAAATTGTCGATGACTTAACTTTTCCTAATCCCAGCTTTTGAAAGATGGAAAGAGGCATGAGATTTATGCTTGCCCTAAATCGCAAAGCATTTTATCAAAATATGTGTTGCCGATCTCATATGAAATTGTGAAGCTTCTCGGATCTTTCAATTTCTGTGGCAACTTTTTTTGCAAGACTGCACTACACTCCTCGATCATCAATACCTTTTCATAGTCTCCAAATCTCCTCTTTTTGGTAACAATGTCCTTGATGAATTTTGCATAATTCGGTACTTACTCAATAGCTTCAATCAAAGGAATGTTGATCTCAAGTTTCTTAAAGACTTCAAGGAATTTTACGAATTGATCATTGATTTTCTTCTGCTGAAATATTTGCAGATATGGCAACTTGGGGATTATTTTTGTTTACATTTCCCCTTCCAGTTTCTTCTCTGAGTTAACTTCCTTCTTAACTTGTGTAGGTGCACTTGCTTCTTCACAAGTATTCTTTCCTTCGTTTTGGTTGGATTTAATGGAGCTCTGTTCTTTAGGTTTCACTTTTTTCAATTCTTTTCCACTTTGAAGAATGATGACCTTGTACTGCTCTCTCGGGTTAGTTTCAGTATTACTTGGAAATTTCATCTTATTCAAATTCCCAACAACATTTGCAAGTTGTCCTAATTGAACTTCCAAACCCTTCACTGAAGTCCCCATACTGGTTACTTGCATCTTCAGCTCATCCATCTCCTTCTTGTTCTTGTGGAAATGGTTTCTTGTCTCAGTTACAAAATTGTCAATCATTTCTTCTAAGGAAGGTTTCCATTCTGCCAATGGTGGTCCATATCCAGGTGGGTGGGGCATGTTCCTTTGAATACCATAGTTATATTTCTCCTTAGAGTTGTAGCCTTGACCATATTGATTTCTCATTGGTTGTGACTTAAATCCCAAGTTCCTTTGATTAACAAATTGAGCTTGCTCCACCTCCTCGTCATTGGTGTAGAATGATTAACTAGTAGCTACCACCTGCTCATTTTATTTTTCCTTTGACATGAATTTTAAAAATTGATTTGATAGGGCTGCCAATTGAGCAGATAACTGAGTCACTTAGTCCACTTCTAAAATCCCTCTTTTTCCATTAGTTTGCTCGAAGGGCCACTGGTAGCTGTTCAAAGCCATATCTTCCAACAATGCACATGCTTCTTGAGATTTTTTCTTATCAGAGTACCACTTGCTGCTACATCTACAATAGTTCGAGTCTGGCTATTCAACCTGTTGCAGAACATTTCCACTTATACCCACTCTTGGTATCCATAATGTGGACACTTTCTCAAAAGATCTTTGTACCTCTCCCAAGCTTCATGCAATGGTTCCAATTCATACTGTCTAAATGTACTGATCTCATCTCTTAATTTCGCAGCTTTACCAAGTGGAAAAAATTTAATCAAGAACTACTGTGCCACCTCTTTCCAAATTCGCATTTTATTAGCAGAAATTGAATGAAGCCAATTTTTTGCTTTATCCCGAAGAGAAAATGGGAACAAAGTGAGCCTAATGTCATCTTACGTTGCCCCTTCAATTTTGATAGTGTCACACAATTCCTGAAAACTTGCAAGATGATCATTTAGATCCTCCATTGGTGCTCCTCCGAACTAATTTGTCTGAACCAAATTGATGAGTCCAGGTGAAATATGAAAATTTTGAGCATGAACATTAGGTCTTTGGATACCGTGATAATTGTCCACCACTATAGATTGGAAATATTCCCTGATAGGACGTTGGTGCAATTGTTCTTGTTCATTTCCGTTATCTCCTCTTCCATTTCCTCTAGTCAAATTAGCTACACCGAGTCTGGCCTCTAACTGAGCTAATCTTTGAGTCATTTCATTCCTCTCTCTTTGAATTCTCTGAAGTTCTTCTGCTTGATTTTACATTTTCTTTTGCCAATGAATTGACTTTACTGTTCTTTCCAACTCTAGGTCAAACTGTCTTTCTTGCCCTCTAGTGGTTTGGGGCATACAATTCTTTTACAAACAAGCTGTACAGGAAAACGAAAATGCAAAAAGAAAAAGAAGCAAATAAGTTACTCTAGGGATAAAAAGCAGATAAGTTACTCTAAGGATAAAAAGAAAACCAACAAGTAAATATCAAACTAGTTATAAAAGCAAACATTAATCCCCAATAACGGTGCCAAAAACTTGTTCGTGAACCGCAAGTACACGATTGTCAAAGTAAGTAATAAATCGGCAAGAACTGAGTCGTGTCCACAGGGATCATAAGAAAGTTCAATTCTACACTAGCTAACGATATTTCAAATCAGGTTGAGTAAAATTTTAGGAAATTAAAATTAATGTAAAGATTTTTTTGAACTTAAATAAGTTTCTAAACAACTACCCAATTCAATGCGACCAAAAGAACTATGAATATGACAAATTTGTGCAATAACTTATTAAAAAAACATTGCAACAATTGACTAATTAAAAGTATTAACTTCAATGGGGAATGACTTTCTCTTAGGGAATGATATTTTTGTCAACCTTAATATTGAATTAGCTATCCTCCACGAATGAAATATCCTAACCTTGTCGGTGAATTTTAAGAGTAAGTAATCCCCTTTTTCCAAAGATGAATTAATCTATCCACTCTAGACATCACTTAGTAATCCCTTACTTAAGCTTTTCCTAGAGTTTCTTAAGTTTCAAACCTTCAATTTTCACCTCCTAAGTTTCTTGGGTCTCCTAACTCACAAAAAATCCTAGTCAAAATTTCCTTTAATCTTCTAAGAAAAACTGCCTTTTTCCAAAAGCGAATTTATACCAAGGCAATTTTCAATAATCCAAAGGAAGAACAAATAAACCCAAGGAAAAATCAACAAGCATATGAATATTTAGTCATGAATTCTAGCAATGTTCAATGTCAAGGCATCATAAAAATATGAAATCCATAAGAGAAATTAAAGTTCTAGCCACAGATCATCAAGCCAAGCAATCCAAAAATATAAATGCTAGACAAATTCAAAAGGAATCAAATATAAATGAAGAATAAAGCTCCAAATCTGCAGTAGAATAAAATGCTATCCCCTCTCCTTGCGTGGCTGCTTTGTTGTTTAGTGGGGGCTTCTTGAGTGGAAGTTGGATTGATGCGTGGAGGCTAATGAATGGAAGCTCCTTGGAGAGTAGATGCTGGCTGCGTTGGTGATGTAAAGGTTGATGAATGGAGGCCATGTTATTGCTGCTGGTGAATGGCATGGAGTGATATGAGGCTAGCTGTGTTTCGATGAGTGAATGCTTGAAAAGTGGAGAGACTTTTAACTGGAGGTCACGCAAGGAAAAGGGAGTGACTACATGTTTTTTAGTGGATGGAGGGTGTGCATGAGTTGGAACTTGGAAGAGGCTCTTGTGCATGGAAGCGTGGCTTGCGTGAAGACAGCTTGCGTTGTGGAAGTTGGAGCTAAAATATGAAGGCTTGCATGTTAACTGGTGAATGGAAGCTATTTTCTTATGTTAATCAAAGGAGAGCTGCTGCTTTGGTGAGTAAAACATGGATGGTTGTAACGAAGTGGGGTTGCGTGTTTGTGGAAGGAACCAAAAGTATGCGTGAATGGAGCCAGGTGGTGTTGTGAATGGAGGCTACATATTGATAAATTGATCGAGAGTTGCATTGTTGAAGAAGAGTAGAGAGTGGAGCCAAGTGGGAGTTGCCATTGTTGGGTGAGAGGATGGAGCTAGGTGGGGGCTACGTGCTTTAGTGGAGTGATGGAAGTAGCTACTGCATGTGCATGAAATAATTAAATTTGGGGGTTGATGCGTGGCTGGAGCTGCGTTGTGAAGGTATAGAGGCTACTACTTCGTTTGCGTGAGTGGAAGCTAGACTGTTTGCATGGAGTGGATGTGTGGGCTTCTTCTTCAGTGTGGGGGAGCATGTGTTAATAATTGTGAGTGGAGACAGCCTGTAAGTGGAGAGGTTGCCTTGCGTGCGGGAGATATGGAGAGTGAAATGAGGCTATGGAGCATAGGCCAAATGTTCAAAACAACTCCAATTTTTTAAGATCAATTTTGACAATGTATAAAAATTAAATAATGATGATTTAGGAGCTCAAATTTTATCAGTATCTTTGTCTTTGAGCTAGCTTCAATATGAGACTTGGATCAATGAATTTCACCATCTGAGTCAAAAGTTATAATTGAAACATCGTCAAAAGGTTTTTCTAGCAATCCAGAATCTGAGGCAAATTTCAGGAATTTATTTCCCTTGAATTCTAGCTCAGAAAATCTACAACTGATTTCAAAAAATCCGTCAATGAGTCAAAAATTTTAAGTATGAAATTTTAGAATTTTTGGCTAAACCAATCTCGAAATAAAAACCCCACAATGACTAGAGGTCAAGTCTGCTAGAAACTCAAAAATAGTGCAATTTGAGTCTAAAAGTTTCATTTGTGCATTTTACATCAACGAATCTTGAATAATGCTTAAACATGATAAAATAGTTGTAGATGAACATAAAATGAATATAAATAACTCTGAATTAAGTCCTAAATATATATGAAAATATGAGTGTATCACTTCATTTTTAATGTATAAGGTTGCTTCATTATCACTCCTTTTGAACCCAATCTGCAATAAATGGTTATCGATTCTGCTGTACCAAGCTCTTGGAGCTTGTTTAAGGACATAAAGAGTCTTTTTCAACAAATAAACATGTGTTTCTTTTCCAGAAATTACAAAGCCATCCGGTTGCTTAACATAGATCTTTTCATCAAGAAAGTCGTTCAAAAATGTCGATGTAACATCAAGTTGATGAATTTGCCATTTTTTGAAAGTAGCAAATGCAATGATTAATCTGATAGTATCATACATCGCAACTGGTGCAAATGTTTCTTGGTAGTTGACTCCTTGTTGTTGTGCATATCCCTTCACCACAAGCCTTGCCTACCCATTTGACTCCAATTACTTTCTGCACTTCAGGCCTTTCAACACGTTGCCATGTTTCAATTTTGTTGATCATATCGATCTCCTCTTGCATTGCTTTTCTCTAGGCGGTTGAAGTCTTTGCCTTATGGTAATTGTTGGGTTTTGAGACAAAATTGCACCTTTGATATATATCTTGCAAAGTTCTTGTACCTTTACTTGGTTCATCATCAGAGGATTCATCTTACAAAATTTGTGGCTAGTTGAGCTTCTCAAATTTCACATCTTCAAGATTCTCCCAACTCCAAGCTGCCATTTCATTAAATTTAACATCCCTGGTCACAACAATTTTATTAGTTTTTAAATAATAAATTCTATATCCTTTTGTGACAAGACTATAACCAACAAAAATTCCTTTTTCTCCCTTTTTGTCAAGCTTATCTCTCTTTGATTTTGGAATTTGATAAAAATAGACACTTCCAGATATTCTAAGATGATGCACAGATGGCTTCACACCATGCCAAGCCTCATATGAAGTCTTGTTTTTTATAGACTTGGTAGGTAGCTTGTTCAATAGATACACTGAGGCATTGACAGCTTCTGCCCAAAATTTCGTTGGTAAATTCTTCACAAATAATAGGCATCTAGCCATTTCCATCAAAGTCCTATTCTTTTGTTCACTTACACCATTTTGTTAGGGTGTGTAAGTGATAGTTAATTAATGCTTAATTCCTGTATCTTTACAAAACTTCTCAAATTGTCTTGAGCTGTACTCAGTGCCGTTGTCAGACCTCAATGTTTTAATTTTTAGATTGCTCTGGTTTTCAACATAATTTTTGAACAATTGAAACTTAGCATAAACTTCACTTCTAGCTTTCAAAAATTAGACCTAACACATTCTATAGAAATCATCAATGAAAAGTAGAAAGTATCGATTACCATTCATTGATGGAGCTGACATGGGTCCACACACATCCGTGTGTACAAGTTGTAGCTTTTAAGAAACCCTCCAAACTTGGCCTTTTGGAAACGGAAGCTTCACTTGTTTTCCCTACTAACAAGCATCACATTCATTTTCTTGAACTCCAATTTCTGCCATGTATTGAACAAGATTCCACCTTTTGAGTTTGGATAAACTCCAATGGTTGAAGTGCCCAAATCTTTTGTACCATAAGTTTGAGTCACTCAAGTCCACACCTGCATATGCTTTAACACCATTCCATTCCAAAGCAAAACTTTTCCTTTTCATTTTTACATGAAATAATTCAGCTCCATTATTATAAAAAATAATACAGGTATTGTCTTTAAATTCAAGAGAATATCCCTTTTTCAACATTTGCCCAACACTTAGTAAATTTTGACTAATTCCAGGTACATCAGCAATAAGTTTGATACTTGCAAAAGTTTTTAGTTTAGCTGTACCCTTGCCTTTCACTTCTAGGAGGTCTCCATTCCCAATCTTCACAATGATTTTAAAGCTTGTATCAAGATCTTTGAATACTGCTGCATTAAATGTCATATGGCTTGTGCATCCGCTGTTAACAAGCCAGGTATTGTCAGCATCCATGGTGTGAAAACTTGAGGCAACGAAGAGTTTTTCTTCATATGTTACTGACTTAGCTATTTGTGCTTGCTGATTGCTTTGAGAACTTTTGGTTTTGCTTTTGCATACCTTAGCAACATGCCTGAGTTGTTTACAATTACCATATATTGCATCAGGCCTCTACTGACAATATTTCTCCACATGTGTGCTCTTTTTGCAGTGCCTACAGGGTGAAAATTTTTTCTTACCATCACAGCTTTTACTTTTTTTTCACCTTCTTAACAAATTTCTGCTTGCCTTTGTTGTCTTGCTGATTTTGAGCATGAAAAGCACCTTCAGTAACTTTTTCTTGTCTTAAAGTCCTCCGTTGTTCTTGAGCTTCTAGAGCACTCATCAATTCAGGCAATGAAATTTTGCTAAGATCCTTAGACCCTTCTAAAGAGGAAATCTTAGATTCAAACCTCTCAGGAAGCGTCACTAGAACTTTTTCAACAATTTTGCTATCTGTAAAATCTTCACCAAGCAAACGAATTTGGTTAACAATCGAAGAAATTCTATCAAAGTGCTTACTAATGGATTCACCTTCTTTCACACTTAAAGCTTCAAAATCTCCTTTTTAGATTCAAAACTTTCATTTGCTTGGTTCTAGCACTTCCCTAATACTCCACTTTAAGTCTGTCCCAAGCTTCTTTAGTCGCTTTGCATGCCATGATTTTGGGAAAGAATGTATCTCCCACACAGTTTTGAATAACTGTCTTGGCTTAAGACCTTTTGGCCTTTTCTTTAGAGTGAGCTTTGATTTGTGCCAATGTAGGATCTCTTGGAAGTGGAGGAATAGGCCTATCTTCAGCTACAATCTCCCAAAGATCAAAGGCTTCTAAGTAAAATTGCATTTTGACAAACCAAATTTGATAATTTTCACCTGTGAAGACTTGCAGAGCTGATAATGAGAGATGATTGTTGGTTGACATTTTGAAACAAAGGTTTTAAGTGTTTTTTTTTTCTCACCGATGCTCAAAGACCTGTTGTGGCTCTGATACCAATTGTTAGTTTAAAAAAGTATTATAGCTGAAATACAAAGAGAATAAATGGAAGAAAGTTTTTTGATATATTTTTCCTCATTTACCATCAGCTATTTATACAAAATAAGAAGCAACTTTTATCCTAATTTGATGCCCAAAATCTGGACTGTTACAATTGAAAATAAAATAACAACTAAATATTCAAACTAAAGATTTTATTTTATAATCTCAGCTGATTTTATTCTACCAAAACTGCTAATGATTTGGAGCTAAAGTACAAATATTCAACAAGACTAAATAATTTAAAATATATAAAATTTCCCTTGCAGCATATTCCAAGATTAACTTGGATGAATTTTGTAGGAAATTTTCACTTTTGACTGCCTAAACTGCAACTCTAAGCCTGTGTTTGGATCGAAGGAAAACAAGAGAAAAGAAAGGAAGAGAATTATATTTCTCTTGATTTTCATTGTTTGGACAAAAATAAGCCAAAAGAAAGGGAGGGAATGGAGAGGAATAGGAAAGAAATTTGGACCAATAAAATTTCCCACCGAATTGGTGGGAAAGGAAG
>JANVCQ010000005.1:1782934-1798013 GCA_025531925.1 Erythroxylum plowmanianum
TGAAAGCCAACAAGCATGACCTTTTGGCTACAAAATATATACGTAACCAAAAGTTTTTACCTACAAAAATTAAAAAATGTAGCATATTCTAAGTGTAGTTATTCTAAACACCTCGAGATATGCTACTTCTTTTTAGTTATGAATTGAGATTTATAGCTAAAATTAATATTTCGCTATAATTTGAAATTCATAGCTAAAAGTTAGTCTTAGCCAACGTTTTTAAGAGTTTGAGAAAATGACCTTTTAGCTACAAAATATAATCGTAGTCAAAGGTTTTTACCTACGAAAATTAAAAAAATGTAGCCTATACTAAATGTTTTTTAGCTACAATTTTAAAGACTAAATTTCAACTACAAATTTTAATTCATAGCCAAAAAATGAAAGGGCTTTAGAAAAAGACCTTTTAGCTACCAATATATTTTTGCAAAAGAAGATGAATGAAAACATTTTGCTAGGAATATACCAAAAGAAGAAGAATGAAAACCTTTGGCTATAAATATAATTTCGTAGTCAAATGTTTTTAACTAAAATTATATAGCCTGTGATTTAAAAAAAAGTGATTTGTAGCGACGAAAACCATTTTATAGCTAAAGACATTTGTCTACGAAAATATATCCATGACTAAAATAAATATGAAAATATTTAACAACAAATATATTTTCGTAGCTAAATATTTTTAACTGAAATTATAGTACGTGTGACTTTTACGTACCAAACTCATTTTGTAGCTAAAGCTTTTTTGATATGAAAATATATTGGCAGCGAAGGGAAGAAAAATAAAAATGATTCATGTATCAACGTTAACTGCGACTTTTAGCTACTAGTTTAAAAAACGTATTCAAAAGTGTAACTTCAAATCATTGCTAAAAGTGACGTAATCGATCGATAGGCTACTTTGTTGCAGTGATCATTGACTACCCATTTGGAGTGAAGGTCCCCAATTAAGTTATTGACGACAAAATTCATACTTTCAAGATGGATGAGTATGATTGTTTGGTCTTGGCTTGGCAAGGTTTGTTCGGACTGACCCGAATTTAGTTTGAATTCAATAAATTTTGTTAAAGTTAATTAAGTTTTGGATTGAGTCTCAATTTTATTTTTCAAATTATGAATTTTGGACCAGGCTTGAGAAATTGACTCGTTCTAAAATATGATATTTTAAAAAGAAAGGTCATTTTTTACCTTTTTAAAATTAAAGCATACATTTAATTAGGCTTAATTAAGATCCAACTCTCTCCCTACCCATTACCATTTACGAACCACCTAACCAGGTTCCTTATTAATTTGTTCCAATAAATGGCTTAAAATATTTCTTATAATGTAAAAACAAAGAACAAAATGTGGCTAAGACATCCACTAAGCTATTGATAGTAACATAATGTAGTTATTACACAAGAATGGAAATACATATTATTTTTATGGAAAACGACGCCCTATTACTCCCTTCCACATTCATCACTAACACCCTCTTTTTTTTTAATAAACAACTAAAATTAAGGTAAAGCATACATTATAAACCAAACGCGAGAATTGAATTAGACGACATTGGATTGAGTAGGGACTATAAGAGGCTTAAAACCATGACGAAGAGTTGCATCCCAAACTTTGTCAATGTTGGTCATGGAGTAGTAGGGGGAGGAGCCACATTCATTCTCCTTCCAACCTTCCAGGGCATGCACTATTCCAGCTACACGCCATGCACTCATCACTCTTCTTGGCAACCAGTTCTGACCATTTTGTTTTTTTCAAGTTTTAGTTCATCAAAACATAGCTAAACGCAAACCATATACGTTTGTGTTAATCATATGCTTACCTCACATGAGTCCACATTTTCGAGGTTGGATGGAGCTACCATGGCTGGTGTGGTGTGATAAAAGCAGTCGTTGCGTGATTTCTTTGGTGGGAATTGCGAGAAAGGAACAAAAAATGTTCCTTTTGCTGCCTTCTTCTGATCTTGTTCACTCAATCTAGCACCTACTAACCATACCTGAGGCCACAAGATTCCACTTTATTACAAGCATTATAATCACTGTAAAACACATGCAACTTCCTGGTTATATATGAATATACCTTTGGATAGGAAGTTGCAGAAATTATCAAGTTGGTGCTCTCTAAGTTGGCCCCAAGAGATTTTTTAAGCTTCTCATACACATCATGGCTTGTGACGGCTACCTGAAATCGATTTTTAATCGTGAAACCAATGATTTATAAAAGAGAAGGTGATCTTAACACGATAGTGACGTACCTTGATTTGTCTTTTGCATAAGACGAGAATAACAGCATGAGCAACCTTAGTAAGGTTTCCGGTAAGAAGCACTCGTGTTGTTCCTTTAGGTATATTGTTAAGTACAACAGCAGCTGCAAGACTAGTCCCATCGACAACCTTAATCTTCAGACATGGATGTTTCCGAACGTATAGCTCACCATTCATGTTCAGCTCATCCCCCTGGAAATGTACGCGTGCCTGGTTACAGTAAATATAAGGGATTTAACCTAATCAACTTTAACTGTACGTTCGGAGTGCTTGCCTGATTCAGAAGTCCAAGACTTACGACTTTAACACCTTTATCTTCTGCTTCAAGTATGGCTTCCTCAATCAATTTATTGATAGATTCACTCTGCTGTTGTATGAAGTACTGCCAAGTTCATATGTTTTCTATCATTAACTACTCTGAGATATTAGTTAGAGTGTAGGTGATCTACAAGTCCACGCAGAAGTGAGTGCTTACTTGTACGTTGTACTTTGATACGGCCCAGGTTTGTAATCTGACTTTGTCAAAACGATGCCTCTCAACAACAAAAGTGCGACCACATGTCCAAGTTAAGGTCATGGTCCACAGAGTGACAGGCCACATTAACCAGAGGTACCAATTGGATGAGGTGTAGGGTTTAGAGGCCAAGCAGGCAAATCCCAGACGGAGATGGTAGATTGAGTCTGGTTTCGTTAGGTGAGTTAGATGCACCACATGTGGGGAATCTTCAGGTCTCCTCAGTGAACTTTCGTATAACGTATCAGAAGATTTGTCCATGGTCCCATACACGTAGTCGTAGAAAGGCATGAAAAGCGAGTAATTGGTGCGGAATTGTGTGTGATGAAGGGAATGAAACCTGCGATGAGAGGATAGATAATCAAGCACAGAAGGTGTTAAACTATAAAATCAAGCACAGATCGTGAAATGGAAGAACTTACGATGGAGTATACATTAAGTACTTGAGAGGAGGGAAGATGGAGAAGAGGAACTTGGGAATGAGCTCAAAGTTGCAGTGTCCCATGTTATTCATGAAGTCGACATAGGTGATGTAACCAACATAGGAGAAAATAGATGCTGTCCCACTGAATACCGTTGTAAGCAATGGTATTGCAAAAAGCGTGAAGTATGCTATATGTTCAGCAAATGGATGTATAACAGCTGCAATGGCCACCATTAACGTAACATAATAAAAATCTAAACAAGTTCGCATAAATTTAGTGATATATGGAACAGCTGTCCTGTCCTTTATGTACATTAATTAAAGAGAAAGTGATTTCCCATTCAAATCGTACCAACACGAAGAAATTGAAAAAAAAAGGAATAACAGAATGTTTGAAAATCTTTAAATTAAATTCATTAACGAATTGGATTCAATTACATTAGTGAGATTAAATTGAATTCAATTTATACTGTTTGAAATAAACTTGATAATATTATAAAAGAATTCAATTACATTGTTTAGAATGAGAATGAAAATAGTGAGTAACGAGAATAAATATTATTATTATAATTATGATGATCGGTTAAGAGGAAGGAATGATTATTATTACCATTAACAGTAGTTGAATTGTAAAAAATTGAAAAATAAAAATTTATTATATTTTAATTAATTAATTAATCATATTTTAATTACTTATACAATTAATCAATTACAATATATTGATTAATTAAAATATAATTAATTAATTAATTACAATATTTTAATTCATGAATGAATTATATTTTAATTAATTATGTTGTAGTTAATTAATTATTAATAATATTTTAATTAATTATTTTTGGAATCCAACTAAGTGAAATATAAGAGAGTGAGAAGGGGTCTTCTTCAAGCTTCAATGTAATTGAATTTCTATATTTAGAAAAGTGAATTCAATTTATAAAAAAGATGAGATTTAATTACATACATAAATTAAACCCATCTATTTTTTATATTTTCAAACATGTGAATTGAATTTAACTGCAGAATTGAATTCAATGCACACCTTTTCAAACAACCCCTAACTAAGAAACTTACAAGTGATGGGTTCGGTGACAATAGAAGAGTGATGATGTGAGTGATAACGAGAGTAGAGATAGTGATGATGCAGAGCTCGATGAAGCCAATAGTAAATGAACTCAACCGGTCCTGCATGAAGAAGAGCACTAAGAATCACACCGTCCGTTCTCCAGAACGGCAGGTAAGTAGTCCCTGGAACTATCATGACAAAAATATAGAACACGAGCCCATTGAACAGTATCTGATCATCCCTGAAAATGTCAGATTCATGAGATGTTATATATATATATAATACAAAAAGTCTAATAATATAATTCAAAAGTATATGTTATTGCACGGAACCTACCAGCTTCTTTCTCGATCGACTTGGTCGAACTCAATGCCTTTGTCGACGATCCTGTTACTTCCTTTGGCGGTTCTGTAACGTGAAAGGCTGATCCATATCTGGTTGTGAAGCATTCTCCACAAGAGAAATGGGAAGATGAGAAAGCTTGAGATGTCCTTTTCATCCTTCACAACCAAGTTATAGGTTCTGTGGATCGCCCATGGAGCTAGTAACAAATACTGGTTCAAATAATAACATGCACAAAACACAACAAGAAAGTAAGTGGTAAGATTCTGAAAACTCACTGGAACAACAAAGTTCATGCAGCAAATTTTGTTTCACTTACATTCCTATCTTAATTACATTTTGCAGATACATAATAGTGGCACTGCGAATGTGATTCAGAGAAAGAGTAATAAGAGAAGAGGAGACCTTAAAGTTTCCAAGAGGCTTCCAAGGCCACTCACTGAGAATTCCAGGCATGGATGCCATATTTTTGCTAGCTTTTGTTATAAACTTTATGTGTATGCCTCTGGTGCTTCTTTTTCTAGCCAGCTATGTACCAACTCAGATCCCAATTTTCACATATATATAAGGAAAAAAGAGGGTAGTGTGAAGTGAAGCACGGCACTTTTAATGACGTCCTAAGCCTCTGTCTCTCCTAAATGCACACAAGTACTTTCTTTAAAAAATAAAAAAATGTTTATCAAAAATATCCTAATAAAACTCTGGCTAAAATATGGGATCTAAAGAAATCTAATGATACATACCTTTAACACAAGATTCTCTGTCTAATATTACTCTGTCTTATTATGTCTCATAAAATCTCAGCTATTTATTTTGCGGGACTCACGCGAAATTTACGCGAGATCCACATAAATAAATGGCTGAGATTCATTGGACACAATAAGATACCATAATATTGGACAAAGGATTTGAACTCCATATCTTTACATTTAGGCTATGTTTGACTTAAAATTTATAATAAAATTAAATAATTTATAATAGAATAAAAAGTAGATGGATGTAATATTAGAAAATTGTTGTTTGGGAGGGATAAAATAGTTTATAATATAATATGGTGAAATGTTATTTGGAAGAAAGGTTTATAATGTAATATAGTCAAATGTTGTTTATTATTTTACATTTCATACTAAACTTCTCAAATCGAAGATAACTTATTTTTATTGTTTAAAATATAATGAAATGTAATACAAAACACTCTTTTTCTATCATATTCTATTATAAAATCACTTTCTAAATAATGAAATAATATTATATTATATTTCATTTCGTTAATAACTGTCGAATCAAACATTAAAAAATTGTTTTAATTTGCCGTCAATAAATTTCGGAAATGACAAAGTATATGCTTCTCATTTAACATAATAAATGGGAAGAAATTATTTTATAAAAATATTTTTATTACTTATAAAATTAATAATCATCGTACAATCTATTGCCAACTCCAACGTGTCATTTCGGAGTGATTAATAATATACAGTCTAATATAATCACATATAGTATAAAATAATTAAATTATAGATGAGGTTCACAGTGCGTACATCTAACGAATACGACATTACATAAATGCATTACGATAGCTATTAATGACAAAAGTGGTATTAAAATGTTGTGACATCGTATTAAGAGTAAAATATAACACAAATAATTACAACATCTTAACAGAAATTTTGTTGAGACTTATTGAAAAAATAGTAAAATTCTTATATATATTCTTACGTATAATTTTTACCCTAATTTAAAGATTTTTTACATAAAATTTATGTGTCTATTTTATTTTTAATATATCATTTTAACTACCACTCGGCACTATCAAAGTCTTAATTGTTACTAACAAATAGGTGTAGGTGCAATAAGTGAGCCTCCATGTAAATTTATAACTCTCACCAGCCACACTGGAGATTGGTTGGGCAAGTTCCCATCGGACCTTTGCTTCAGATCATGTGATCGTCGTAATATCCTGATTTTGTCTAACCAGTATCGGAAAATATGAAGCCGATAAGGTCATGAGCATGGACTTATTGATTGGCTCTTTTCTTCTTCATGAGCATGTGGCAACTTTCAATCCTTTTCAAAAACCGTTTTTCGCGGTTTTCGAACTAATTGTATACACTATAAATGTCCACCCAATGCGCGACCCATCACATCCTTATTCATTGCCCTGACGTTGACCTGGCTTGCCATGCCACATGCTTCCTATCGTAGTTAATAAAATAAATATCTCAATTCACTCGGAGTCTGAGATGCCATGGTATACCACTTGCTTGCTAGTATAGTTCAAAACTTGGTTTTTAACTTTGTGTAAAATAATAATTTATAATTTTCAAAATCTCAATTCACTGTTTTTTTAATCTTATTTATATATTTATGTAAATTTTAATTTTATTTTATTAAATTTTATTTATATATTTATGTAAAATATACGTAAATATGTAAATAAAATATAATAAAAATATCGTAATCAAAACAGAAGATATGATATTTATGATCGAGATGCATAACTGAATATTTATCATTCGTTTCATCAATCTTTTTTTTATAAGGGAAATAAACAAATTACATGATTTTTTGAGGGGTGCTAATCCCCGCCATATCTTTTAATAGGAGAATATCACACCCTGAGGGTGCATTACCAAGAGTGGTGATCCTGAGATTCAGATTAATAGTAAGGTTGGTAAGTCAATTCGCGGAGCGATTTTTCTCTCTGTATGTGTACCTTAGAAGAACGACCCAATTACGAGTGAAGAATTCATGGATATTCAATACTAATGAGTCGAGCGACGTAGTCCGGTGTAAAGCGTCAGATAGTAAATCTTTGACCATGAAAGAGTCCAACTATTCGATCTTTACTTAGAAAAGAGTAGCAATGAGTCATCGCGCTCCTGCAGACTAAGCTCAACAGACATGTTCATAATAAATGCACACCATCTTTTTGTTACAGTGTTTTAATTTGTGCCGTTTAATAAATACGTGAATTTTTTATTAATACATAAATAAAATTTAATAAAATAAGTTCCACAAGCCACTAACCAATCACCAACAAAGTTATTTTAGTATCTATTTGGTTTCACCGACAAAGTTATTTTAGTATCTATTTCGTTAAATTTTTGAAGGATGAATAAATACTTTTTTTACTATAAACTTTTTTAAAAGATAAATGAGTGTTTTATTATAAAATAAAAAAATAATTTTTTAGCATAAATAACTTTTTTGACAGCTAAAATATAACTTTTTAAAAAATTTAAATTTGACGTTTCTTAAAAAAATATTTTTAAAGGTAAAATTTTCAAATCAATTAATGAGCCTATTTTTTAATTCCTTTTATCTTTATGTTTTACACATAATTCCTACAATATCTACAAACATATCTTCACGTTTATTTTGAAATTTATATAATATTATTTGACTTTTTATATGTTTTAAGATTTATTTTTAATATTAGTTTTACTTATGTTATAATTCATATAAAAGATTTGATTTATTTTCATTTATATTTCATATAGTTTAAAAATTATATAATAATTAATATATTGTACTTTGCATATTGTTTAATATATTTTAAATAATTTTTATATACATAAATAATTTTTATTACAGAATAAAATATAGTTAAAATTAAAATTACTTTTTATTTTTATGTTATAAAATTCTTTCAAAAAATTTTTTAAATGACAACTAATTTCTTAAAAAATATCTTTTTAGAAAAACTCTAATTCACTTATTCGTGAATTTCAAACCCAGCATCGACAGGGTAACTCTTAGCATTAATGTCCTGGTCACATACACCCCGCATTTTCACCGAAAAGGATGTTTCTGAATTCAGTCAATGTGGCATTGTGCTCGTCACACAAACTTCGTGTCCTCGTTTTTTGTGCTAGTCACCCAAAAATTTTAGTAATTAGTAAATTGCTATAAAATTTGTATATAATAAATATGAAATAAAAATTACAAAAATAAGTAAAAATATATTACAAAATAAAATACGTACAAATAGTGCCTATTAATATATAATAAACTAATAATAAATTTAATAATTTAAAATATGATTGAATATGACCTAAATTTTAAAATAATAATAATAAAAAATTATGATTGATTATATTAGTTGATTTAATCATCGGATAAGATTAGTTATATTTATTAAAGATGTTTGGTAAAATTAATTGCTTTGTATTAATTGTTTAAGCATAAAATGATTTACGAGTGTATTACTTAAAAAAATAAATTTATAAGTCATAATTGGATATTTAATTTTACAAAAATTAAGTTTTTAACTCTAAGAAAAATCATAGAAAATTTTAAAAAATTTTGTCACCGTAACATATTTTTGATTTTATAACTAGAAAACATATTTCGTTAGTACAACAATACTCCCAATTTTTGTAACAAAAAACCTTACTTCATTGTTAAAATTTTTTATCATTATAAAATATATGCATAATTTTTAGTTATGCATGCTTTTTAGTTTAAATTATTTTTAATATAGTTGACTTTTTACTTATTAATTTTTGATTGAACATTTCAAACGTTTTTTTACGCTGCTTTTCTAAATTCAACTTATTAGAGTTAAATAGGTCAACTAATTAATTATTCACTAAACACATTTATTAGTTTTTTAAGATAACCAAACAATTAAGTTGTTTACCAAAAGAGGCCATTGGGTGTTAGATATAATGGGAAAGTTGAAAAATAAATGCAAATAAGCTATATATCCACTCTTGCAGCATTGCCTTTGCATACTACAAAATTCAAATGTTTTTATAAATCTAGACTAATGATGTAAGAGATTTAAATAAGTATTAGACCGTTATAAAATTAGTTAAAAATTGAATAATTTAAAGAAATTTATTTTTATTTGTAAAAAAAATTAAAGCTCAATTAAAAATGCTATTAAATAAAATTAATTAGTTTATAAAATTATTCTATTAATTAATAAATCTGTTGATTTTTTAATATAAAAATTATTAAACTAAAAATTTGAACTTCGCTACCTACCGTCCAATTCAATTATTAAAAGATCAACCAAAAACAGTGTCATGATATTTTTCTTCAAACTTTATTTTCTACCACAAGTGTTATCATATCATTGCATTAAAGAAATCGAAAACAACCACTTCAATGGTTATCTTGTCTCACTAATTGCAGAATGGTCCTGATTCTGAATCTGCGACAAAAAACAAACCCCAACTTTTCATTGAGCTTATTAAATTAATTAGGTTGGAGGAGAACAGCTTATGGTTTTTGTTTGACATGTCATGTCTTAATCTGCTTGTAACAATCGTGATTAATCTTTAGATGATACGAAAGCAAGTCGAATGTCTTATCCTACTAGCTACTTGCAGAATGGTTCTGATTCTGAATCTGCAACAAAAAACAAGCTAGCCCTGAGCTAGTATTCATTGCCCTTATTAATTAATTAGGTTGGACGAGAGGAGAAGAAAGCAGCTTATGGTTTTGTTTTACATGACGTCTTAATCTGCTTATAACCATCATTGTTAATCTTTAGATGATACGAAAAGCCATAATTAAGGTGGTGTTTTCGGTATGGAATTGGAATCCCCAGAATAATCTCAGTCTCTAAACCTCTAACATATTCAGTACACAGATTATCTATTTTGTAAGAGTACTATGAGGAATGTTATATTAATATAATATAATATAACATTCCTCATAGTACTCTTACAATATAATATAATATATTATATTAATATAATATATTATATTAATATAATATAACTCCAAACGTCCTTCTCCTAGAATCTCAATCTCATAAAGTACTAGAGGGACCATAAGGGCAAATGCAATAAATGTATACTAGAAGGACGAGGAAGCATTAGTTCATTAATGTTTTAAAAAAAGAGAGCTTTCTTTTACCTAACTTTAGCCGTGTAATTAATACAGAGCCTATGGACAGTTAAGTCATAAGTGACAGCAGGCCAGGCAAGCAAGGGACTTCATTCATCTCTATCTAAAATAGTGTAACAACACGAACACTAACACTTACACCTCCCAACTTTCAACGGTAACATGTACGAATTGTTTTAAAACTTAATTGAATTAATATATATAGTTATTTATAATATTACGCTATTAACAATTTTAATAAGTTAGTTTAAATTATTGATATGTTGATGTAATTTTTAAAATATTTTTTTTTATCATTGATTAAGTTCTAATTAATATTTTACAAAATTTTAAAATAAATCTTATTTCTATAATCACTTTTATATTCTATTATTTTAGTAATATTAAAAAATAAAACGATATAAAAATAATTAATATCTCGAGTGTGACCACTGACCACACAACTGACATTTCTTAGTTGTGACATTTGACCATCCAGTTGGAGCGGAGGTCTCCAATTAATTTGTTGACAACCAAACTTGGTACTGTTGAACTTTTCTTTTTAATTAAAGGGAGACTGTCGAAGCAGATTACACAATAATTATGAGAAAATTGGTCCTTGATATATCCTCAAGGAGGATTCATTGGCATCTTGTTGGCGCTGTATTAAAATAAGTTACATCAACAGCGAAATGTGCAGTCTAAGTAGCAAACCAGTTAATGCTTCTGTTGCTCTCTCAATAAATATAAATGTCTGCTACAATTGGGCATAACGCCTATATGCGGTTAACTGAGGAAGAGAGGAGCTGGTGCATCGTGGTTGAATCCACCTCCAATTCTATGTGATGGAAGCCCAGGCGCCAGGTTAGGGAGAGACCTGACAGTGTTTGTCCCGACTCACTCGAACCTAGTACGAAGTAATTAAGTTTCATTCAAGTTAGTTAAGTTTTGGATTGAATCTTTTTTTTTAATATCAAGCTTCAAATCAAGTTTGAATTTGGGAACTCGAGTTTGGTCTGGTTTAAAGCTTAAAATTTTAAAAGAATGACATCGTTTTTTATTTTTTAAAATTAAAAGACACATTCAATTAGGTTTAGTTCAAATCCTAATGTGAAGTAACTTATTATTAACTTTAATTATCACATAAAAATGTTAATTTACAATTTAAGTAATGGTAGGATTTCAATTTTAAAACGACGTAGTTTAATTAAATTTAATTAAGTCCAACATATATAAGTGTTTGGGGTTTTTGTCTTATGTAACAAGTATACTAACGTCTTGTTAGAATTAAAAAAATTGAAGTATTTTAATGTTTTTTTTAAATTTAAGCTATAATTATAAAATTAAGTGAAGTATGAGATTTTTTCAGTCATTAACCCTATTAAATAAATAAAGTGTGAAAACAAGCTATTTATTACTAATTAGAGATAATGTTGCGTATTATTAGATTTCTTCAAACTCCGCGTCTCAGCGAAATTTTTATTGAATGTTGTTGTTATTTGAAGAAATAAAATCAAATCTTCAAACTTTATTATATGCAATGCCAACTAATCTTTTTGTTGATTATCTGAATCAGTTATAAGATTGTTCTGGCCATAAATAAATTAAGGTAAATTTCACAACTTTTTTAAAGATGATTAATAAACTATTTAAATGTTTCGAAATATAGTTTTCACTGATGTTTTGGATTTGATGTAGTCTTTTAAGGATAATAAATAATTTAAGATGGGTGTAAATTGATAATACTATACTTAGTGCATTGGACAAACATACATGGACTTGGGGTATGAAGTATGAAGGAATACTATTTGGGTTTGGGCTGAGAGACTGTTTATTTTGACTTTTTAATCTCTCTTTTTTCTTGGGTTCTGATTCATTCTCTCAAGTATCTTAAGGCCCAAATTTGAACACAAATCATATTAAATATATTTTGACACATGAAGCTTGAATAGGAGGATTAGATCCGAACTAATTTGTCAACCAAAAGTTGGACCACGAATTGAATCAAAATTATAGAGAGAATTAGACTAACAATAATTTGTCAAACTTTAATGTATATTCAAATTAAATTAACTTTGAATATTTAAATTCAATTAAATCAAATTTGATTTGATAATTTAAAATTAGATCGAGCTCTAAATATTTTTGACATGCCTATATATATATTTAATTTTAAGAAATAAAGTAAACAAACTAGACCGATCAAAAAATAATTGAGTTCAGTATAGTTTGTTAAGCTCAAGTTTAAACTCATATTGAATCAACTTAAAATATTTAAATTTAGGTTCAAACTCACTGAAATTAATCAAATCCAATTATTGTTTTTGAAATGATTAAAATTTTCAATTGATTTGACTAGTTCAACAGTTAAAATCTTAAGCTGTTCAATTTTTTGTTTCAATTTTTAACTTTTTAATTTGATTTATTTTAATAACTTTTGTTGTCAACAACTAATGAATTTATTAATTAACTGTTCAATTTTTGTAAATTAATAATTTTTATAAATAAAATTAATTAATTAAAATTTTCAATTAATAATCTTTTTTCAATTAAATTTTAAAATTTTCGATATATAAGTACAATCTCTTTTAATTATATTTCAATTTGTTTTAATTTTATTTAATCTTTAACCAACTTTCTAACGATTTAAACTTATTGAATATTTTAAATCTTAAATTTCTTATCTTATTAATTTAACTTTCGATTGTATTATTATTATTAGGCTCGAGAATTAAGACTATGCTTAATTAGGGATTTATTAATGAAATATAATATTATTCTATTATTTAAGAGGAAGGTTTATAATGGAATAAGATAGAAAATGAGAGTTTCATATTGTATCTCATTCCATCGTAAACAGTAAAAATAAGAAATCTCTAATTTTGAGAGTTTATAATGAAATGTAAAATGATAAATAACTTTTTATTATATTACATTAAAAAAATTTCTTCTAAACAATATTTCACTTTATTACATTATAAACTCTTCCGTTATTTTTAAATAATAATTTTATAATATTACATTCATTTCTTTTCTATTTCAACTTATTTATATTGTGCTATTACAACACAGCCTACCCTTTCTATTGGTTCCCCTTCGGTGAGCTACTGCATTAGGATTGGGTGGAAATTTCGAATAGACCTCTTATACCGACTGAATCAGTGCAAGATTAAGTACACACCCTCCCTTCTCCCGCCTTTGATGTCTGAATCCAGCTCGACTATGGGGTTGGGCTAATCTAAATGGGTTTATGTAAACTCCGTCAAACTCATTGTATACATTTCTATGCTTTAGATTATGATTATCTCTTTGGGTGGGGACATCCGACGTCGCGATCGTGTGAATTAAGCAAAAATCTTTTGTCTAGCGACACCAAAAACACCGCGTCGGTGAAGTTTCATGTCAACTTCGAGGAAGGGAAGCGGAAGCTTCCAAAGGCCCAAAAAAAGATTCCAATCCGTGTTCTTATTCTTCCTTCATTGATCTGCCTCTGCCATGGCAGAAAAGAAAAGAACAGCTATGGCTACCACCACCAGAACCTTAACTTTAGTCATGGAAATTGTTGTTACCATCATCTTGTTGTCGTCTTTACCATTATCCATGGCACATGAAGCACAAGCAGGGACTTTGAGCTTTGAGTTTGGGCCATTCAACACCTCCTACTATGGTTACTTCACTGTCCTACCTCCTGCAACCATCAGCGATGGAGCACTTCAACTCTCTCCTCCTCCTCGTCGCCCACCTCCACCACTTGCTAATAACGTAAGCACCCCTGTTAGCACTAATGCTTCCCACCACTCTCCCTCTCCACCAACAATAGGAAACACGATTACTTCCTCTCGCATACTCTTCAATCGTCCTTTCAAGCTTTGGGAAGTATATGGTAATTTGAATGTTAGTTACGATCCGAATATCGTAAAGGTGGCGTCTTTCAACAATTCCTTCATCGTCAGCATCTCCCGGAATTCCTCTACACAGGGCGGCGGCGGCGGTGGCTTTGCCTTCCTTATGACCCCCGATCTCAACTCCAATACTGACGCCCTTATGGCCCCCGGTCTCAACTCCACTGCTGACGCCCGTATGGCCCCCGATCTCAACTCCACTACTGACGCTGACCCTTCAAACCGCATGGTCGCTATTGAATTCGACATCTACAACAACCGCGTGGCTCTTCACATCCACGGTGCACTCCCCTATAACAAGACTCCGCGTCTCCGCAACGTTGACATCCAAATCTTCTCTCCGGGCACTAAACATTACACGGTTTGGATCCACTACGAGGGTTATGCTAAGACTCTGCAAGTGTATATAGCGGAACATGGAACAGTCAAGCCTTCAGTCCCTGTAATGGATGCTGCTAATCTTGATCTAAGATGGCTTGTTAACCAGTACTCTTACTTTGGTTTTGCAGCATCCACTAGGGACGCTAATCATCAACTTAACAGCATCTACCAGTGGAACCTTAGTGTAGAGAATCTACCATCCACCGGTAATTCAGGGAGTAAGCATGGTAGGCCAGTCAAAATGCATCTGGTTGCTGGTGCACTGCTAGGATCCATTGTTTTATCGACTGTGGTTGGATGTTGGATTCGAAAACGGAGATCACCTTATACTCTGGTTACAACGGGGGTTAGGAGA
>JANVCQ010000005.1:1801838-1817267 GCA_025531925.1 Erythroxylum plowmanianum
TACCATAACCAATTACAGAAAGATATTCCAAGCTCACATGAGGTTGTAATTGCTCTAGCACATCCCTTTCATGCTGTGAATTTCTAGTTTCCCCCTCCCATTTCAATTTCAGCTTCTTAAGATGCTTCTTGGACTTCATTCCTGCTTCCAAACCATGTCGAGCATCATTAACATTTTGAAGATTGCAAATACAGAGATCTCCCTGCAGTTGAAGCTCACCCAACTGTTTAATGCTAGATTCGCTTTGCTTTCCAACAATGTAATCACTCAAAATCTGAAGCCTTTTCAGCTTCCCCATTTGGGCTGGCATCTCTTGCAATTTCGTTTCCCTAATATCGAGATGGTATAAGTTGACCAACTTCACCAAATCAATTGGCAAATGAACAAGTTCTCTGCACCCACGCAAGATTAAAGTTTGCAAATTATACAAACGTGTGCATGATTCGGGTAATTTCTTGATTGATGTTTCACGAAGATTTAAATGTCTCAGATACTTCAAGTTGCCAACTGATTCAGGCAACACAATTAAGTCATTGCATCCACATAAATTTAATATTTGCAAGTGATACAAGTTACTCACAACTTCAGGAAGCACTGTGATGGGTGTTCTTGAAAGGTTCAGATATCGCAAATGCGTCAGGTTGCTGATAGAATCAGGCAAACTTATCACGTTATCATATTTGGATAGAGACAGCACTCTGAGACACTTCAATGCTGGTAATATATTACTGATTACTTCACCTTCAATACAACCTGATAATAAACCGATAGGTAAGAAGGTGCGCAAAAACTTTGCTTGAGAGATGCCTTCAAACCTAAGAGAATTGTCATGCTTCGTTCTCACATATGACAAATGTCGAGTCCTTTTAGTAATCCTACACGGATGGTCACCTTCAAGTCTGAAACAAAATTCTCCCGAGACAAATGCAGCTAAGTCATTTATGAGATCATGCATAACGAAATAAGACTGACGACCATTTGATGATGGCTGAAAAAATGATCTTGATACTAAATAATCAAAGTATTCATTGCCCAGTTCCTCCATCAACTTATTTGAGTTCGGTTGGACAAGAAAACCTTCAGCCATCCAAAAAAGTATGAGTTCTTCTCTTTCAAATTCATAGTCCTTTGGAAAAATAGCACAATAAGCAAAGCATTGCTTTAGATGTGATGGAAGATAATGGTAGCTCAGTTTCAGAGCCGGAAGAATGTTGTCATTTGACAAATCCCATATACTGCTCTTGGAAATCTTCTCCCATTGCCCTGCATCTCTTTCAGAGCTGAGTAAACCACCAATTATTTTTGCAGCTAAAGGTAGGCCTTTGCATCTTCTTGCTATTTCTTTACCATATGGAACCAAGTCTGGGTATGAACTGTGATTTCCATCCTCAAACGCATGTTGAGCAAACAAAAGCCAACAATTGTCATCGCTCAACTCCTTGAGGTAATGAATTGGAGCTGTACGCATGACCATGGCTACATTCTTGTTTCGTGTAGTGACAATTACCTTACTTTCTCTTGCAAGGGACTTGAGAGGTCTCTGCAAGATGTCCCAATCCGCATACTTAACATTCCAAACATCATCCAGAACAAGTAGCAGTTTTTTCCTATTCAGCTTTTCTTTCAGCTCGACTTGGAGCTGATTTGGGGTCTTGGCATCGCAATTCAAGGAAGTAACTTCCTGGTATATATCCTTTGTTATCTTGAAGACATTGAAGTCTTCAGACACACAGACCCAGGCCTTTAGATCAAACCAATCTTGCACTCTATTATCATTGTAGACAATCTGAGCAAGGGTGGTTTTCCCAATGCCACCCATACCCACAATTGGAATTACTGCTAGATTATCATTACCAGTGGCAAGAATACCATGATTAGAAAGAAGCAAGTCGATTATGGCTTCCTTATCATTAGCCCTACCGTAAACAACCCCAGATGGATCTTCCAAGGAAGTGGTGGGCAATTTCTGCGATGATGGATTCTGGCCCACAGTCAACTCTCTCAAGCCGAGAGCATGCATTTGTTTGACTAGATGATCAAGTCTCTCATGGATTTGTTGTAACTTGACCCTCTCAATCACGTTTCTAAAAGGATTATAAGATGGAAAAAAATGGTGCACCTGGAGGAGTTTCGTGATGGAAGAAGAAGAAGAAGATGAAGCATCAGACCTCAAAACCTGGTAAGCAATCTCATCCAACAAGTCGTCAGCTTCAAAGACAGCATCTTTAAGCTCGTCCAGCCACTTCTTGACATTAGGTTTAGTATTTTGCTTCTCTTCCGCATCGTCAAGCACTCCATTAACACAAATCATAGTAGCGTTCAACTTCTGAAGGATCTGACGGTTGACTTTGTTGGCATTGAAGAAGTCAACGACCTCCCGAGAAGACATCCGATCAAACAACACCTGAAGGAAAGCCGACAAGAATGAACCTCCAACCACCTGTGCCGCCATTGCCAGACTCCTCCTTCCTCTCTACTTGCAAAATTATGGATTTTTAACGTCAAAGACTCGGAAGAAGAACAAAAAAAAAAACCAGAAAAGAAGAAGACTGTAGACTCAAGGTCGAGGATAGTAAATTGGATTTGGTTTATTAGGAAAGACGAGTCCAATCCATCCTGTCTCGTAAATCTCATACGTAGATCTTGTATTTATTTTATATAATAGAATAAGATATTATAAAATTAGACAAAGGATCATTTGACAATCTAATAAAAATATAAATTTCAATAAATAAAAACTTGATTTAATAGTTAAAAATTTAAATCCTTTAATTCAATTTTTAATCTTTAATTTTATTTTAATAATTTTGTTTTAAAAAATATCAATAAGTTTTTATAAATCATTATTATCACAATCAGTCCAAAGTCCAACAATAAAACAAGATCGGGAGAATTCTAATAATTAAATTAATTTTTATTTAACAAATTTTTCAATTGAGTTTTTAATTTTTTTAAATAAAAATATTTTAATAATTTTAATAATTAAATTAATTTTTATTTAACAAATTTTTCAATTGAGTTTTTAATTTTTTAAAATAAAAATATTTTAATTATATTTTAAAATTTTAAATTTTATTCCATTTATTTTCAGACGCAATTATTAAATAAGCCTAATTATCTCTTTAATGAATGCCACTGTGACGTAGAAATAGTATATGAAATAGATACGAAATTACTATGGCTAATATTACAAACTTCTCGCGATACTACATTTATATAAGAGACACACACAGGGTCTCAATCTCATACAGATTCAAAACAGATCATATGAATTTGATCTACAAGATATGGCAGCAATTTGCCTTGTCGTACTCCTGGAGGATGAAGAACACCTTTACGGCCTCGTACACTTCCTCTTTCGACTTTCTGGCATCCACCTGACCATCCATCGCAACAAACAAAATTTTCAATGTAATGGCAGAAGAAAGAGGATCAAATTAATGGATTTGGTAAATTTAGTTTACCTTCCAGAGCTTCCCCTTCTGTTCATAATAATTTAGTACGGGACGTGTGCAATCGTGGAAGACCTTGATTCTTTCTCTGATCGTCTCAAGAACATCGTCGTCTCGGCCCTTTTAAGTACATTCAAGCACACAGTTACCTAATCATATGTTCTCACAAAAACCTGACAACTTGGAAGTGATTGTCTAACCTCTTTGCGGCTAAGTGATCTCTTCTCCATTACTTCGTCGGGGCATTCAAAGTAAAGAACGAGCTCCGGATCAATCTTTGTCTGCATTCAACAAGTTACTGAGCAAGACATAGATCTGATGTAGGAAGTGTTTAGAAGCCGTGGAAGGAGTTGAAAAGCTTACAGTTTCTTCGAAACACGACCGTGTTTCCTCATCACGAGGGAAGCCATCAAACACAAACTTTGTGTTCTTACTCTCGTCCATAGCTTTTACAACAAGAGGCACTGTAACATCAGGAGGAACCAGTGCACCCTCCTTCAGCATTTTGCCAATCATCTCTCTGTTTCAACACAAGTTAAGGGAGCTTTGTTGTTGCATCAATAACAAGATAATGATCAAACTAAATGTGAACTCACGCTTTGTCAGATTGACTTCTACTTTCTTTGCGGAGTATTTCACCACTAGAGAGATGAGTGTATCCAAATTCTTTGGAAATCCTAGCACATTGTGTGCCCTTTCCACTTCCGGGTCCTCCTGCTCACAAAACAGACGTTAACAAGTTCACCAGATTGTCAAATCATGCACATAAATTGATGGAACTTTACCTAAAATTATAGCCACCTTAGGCTTCTTTTCAACAGAAATTTCGTTTGACACCTGCAAAAGAGAACGTCAAGATTAATACTAATGATGAAACTGGACAGAGATATATATATACATTCATAGAGATTCAGTGAAGAACTTAATGTAAATGTATTCATTAATTTACCTTCGCATTCAAGCCAGTAGTTCCCATTGTTGCTTAGTAGAGTGACGAGAAATGTTGTCTGCAAAATCAATCACCTGAAACCGTCTGACAAAACAAGATCTATCATATATGAAATGGTCCTAGTAATTCATGTTAAGATCTAGCTGCTTAACTCCAAAACAACCAAGTAAGATCGTAGTCATCATAGCAATAAGATATTAACTTACAGGACAGAAGATAAAACACAACTAACTGTGAAAACCTAGGGTATACATGAAGATGGAGAACCAGATTGCTTTGTAGCCATATATAAACAAAAGAAGGAGAAGAAGATGATGAATTATGGCGATCAATTGGTTCATTTTTTGGAGAGACTTCTTGGAAAATGACGAGTAGACTTCAAGTTGACCGGATGGAAGTATCACCTGTTAAGTTTCCAACAAACGGACAACACAACACCATATAATGCGCGTTGAATGATCTAAATACATGCAGTTGCATACATGTGAACGCGTGTACATAGAAGAGATCAAGAGACAAGGACAGTAATTAACTACCGTTGAAGAAAGAACCTAGTAGTAGAGAAAATCGAAGGTCCAGCACAATTAACACTTCACACATAAGGCAAAGAGAAAAAGACGAGTCTGTCAGGTTACCTTTGATCGAAGTAAAACTTGAGAATTCTAAGGAATGAATGATCGGGCGGAGGAAAAGCAAGATCGATGGTGAGTATATATAAGCATTAATAATCGCAATAAAGAGATGGTATTCGAACCTGCTTTTCTCCATTTCCGTACGTTGGAAATAAAAAGTGTGGAATTTGGAAGGAAAGGAGGGAGTGGTGGGTAATTGCATAATGCCTACCTTTGTCGACAGATATGAGTCATACCAAGTACTGTTCTTTGGCAATCGCTTCCATTGTTAGACATACAAGGAGGTTTAATTAAGTAAATGCAGAAAGTTGAGTTTTTTATGTTGAGCAGTTTAAAGAAATGATTGCACTTTAACTTTGATGTTGATTGTATAATATTTCATTATGGTGCTTCTGTTAAAGATGACATGTTACATGTAATGAAGAAAGGATACTGTTGACAACGAGGGGTGGATCAATTGGTCCAGATTCCTCACTTAAGACTCTCCCCTAATAAGGAGGTCTTGAGTTCGAGTCACGCTAAAGGAGGGAAAATAGGCATGTTCCTATTGATGATCCTCTAGCCCCCTGGGCAAAGTTCCTTGATCGGATCAATTACGGACGCTTTGTTTCTAGCGACAGTGTGGGAGTTGGAGCTACTAGGGAACCTGGGGGCTGATGGGAACCTGATGTTGAGCAGGGGGAGCCAGTGATCAATCATCAACTGAACAATCAAGTATGTGAAGACTCCTTGTGCGCAGAAGTGTACAGGCTACATAGGAACCTGAAGAATCTTAGGGTTCCAGATTTACATCCTCTAGGCTCTTGGGGTGGGATTGTAGGAGCTTAAGATTAGTCTGGCTAAACCAGAATACCTAATGTAATCAAAAAAAAAAAAAAGATACTGTTTTATGTTTGAAGATTCTCTTTTCTGATAACATTAGAAAAAGACAGAAAGTCTTGGTCTTTGCCAAAATATATATGATAATCTGAAACCGTATACTGTTTTATGTTTGAACATTCTCTTTTCTGATGACATCAGAAAAAGATAAAGTCTTGATCTTTGCCAAAATATATATGATAATATGAAATCGTACTCTTACACAGGGAAAGTCAAGCGGATACCTTTCTCTGTTAAAACTTGCGTTCTGTAAAGAAAAGCGTACCCTTCATTTGGAAGGAGCCAATGAAGTCCACATACAACTAATCTTGTGATGCTGCTCACTAGTTTCTTTTTTTATTGCTTCATGCTTTGGTTGCTTAATATCGAAGCTCACTACTACATTGGTATTCTATTCACTCCCATGGCCCGTGCAAGCTAAGCTAGCTGCAAACTAATAGGAATCATTACGTACGACGAACACAGAGTGCAGGTTACTTTTTCCATCCTCTCAAGGAATCACGACGTACGACGAACACACATTGCACGTTACTTTTTCCATCCTCTCATTTCAATCGTTTCTGAATTCTGATAAACAATTTCTGTGTGTCAATCTCAGTGACTTGCAGAGAGGGTTATCTTAATAATTCTCACCATTTACTCACCAATTCATGCAAAAACGTATCTTGATATATTCTTCTGTTAATATTTATCTGTTTAATTTAGAAATTGGCATGATAAGCAGAAACTACGAGAAATAATAATATAAAGATCATCATGATCATTTTTTATTACTGAATATCTCGTTACTGATACAGTTGCAGTCACGACATCAAGAATATGGAGGTAAATACCTTCAGAACTATAACCTGCTATTGCAAAACAACATGCAGCTCAGATGGCCACGAACAAGAGAATAATACCTTTGGAATGACATTATAATGGAAATAAATGGGCAAAACATAGCCTGAAAGGAGAAAATAAATAACCTCAATTAAATTCCAGCATGTAATCATACATCAGCCGAAGAAAGTTATGATGCAGGGACCAAAATTAAAAGGTTCCAGAAACTGGGCTGAAGAACCAGCCCTTGTTCAAAACAAGCATACGAATCAGAGAAAAAAAAATCTAATTTGTGAGTTAATACTCATAAAACGTTTGAAGCATCGGTCATATTCCCTTGTATCCAACCCAGGTAGTTGAAATTGGCATCTAATGATTTGAGCATCAACATGGGAAACTAAATGCTCACTTTATTCATAGTGAAGCCTTTCTGGTCCAAAAGGAATCAATGCCAAAAAGTAAACAGACCAGTAGGAGACAGTTACATCAACGATACCTTAATTTGATACTGGGTGAATATATCTGGCACAGTGAGTGAAAAATCTAGACAGCTGCCTGCAAGCATATTGAAGAATCAAAAGTTAATAAATGGGAAAACCTACAGAAATGATGGGCCCAGCTCTTAACCTTTCTACACTTCCATGTTGATATAGCTACTAAAAGCTATATCTTCATGAAAATCTGGCGGAAGTTGAAATGTAGAGGGTTGTGAAATATTGCAAAAAATATTAACAAGATAAGCAGTATGGTAACTTTTTGGAAGATCAATTTGCAGAAAGTTCCAATCTTTGTTTTATGGCCCATTAAAGAAACTAAATAACATTTAGGTCTTTTTGGTGGTAAATGGTCATGAAACTTGAGCAGGGTCTTTTAGAATTTATATTTTTTTTCTGCCTTTTTGCAACTCAAACCTGCAAAACCTAAGACTTCACTGAATTACATTTGTGGTTTTCGAAGACCTCTAGTAAACATAGACTACAAAAATGATTTAATGCCTGTTTTTCACAAGATGCAGTTCCTTATAAGGGAAGCCATGTTCATGACTCCAAAATATGAAATTCCTTTCCAAGAGAAATTTATTCAGTTATAGATATTGGTTTATATCGCACACGGTACAACAAAAGCAAATATAAGCCATCATTATCACAAGCATAGTAACACAAGCTCATGATAAATAGATTTTTGGGTTACAGGAACCATGCTTTAACAGCAGGAGAGAAATTCAAAGCTTGATTCAATTTGTACAGCCATGGTAGACTAACCATATAATAATCAAGTCATTTTCCACAATTTTCAGTGGAATGCCTATAATATAACACAAATATGACACTTTACCTTCTCATCTTTTGGAGTGAAAACAGCTTTAACTGCATCAAAAACTTCGTCAACAGGCTTTGCAGCATCAATCTATGTAAAGCAGCAATCAAAAGCTTAAATAACCATGAAAATATTATTTAAGATATTTATATATTTACAGGTTGGATGTACCTTTCGAACTTTCCCCTTGGAATTATAATGCTCAATCACAGGGAGACTGGACTCTAGGAACACATTAAACCGCTTCCTGATTGTCTCTATGTTATCATCTTCTCGTCCCTTTGTTACAAAAAGAAGAATGAGAGGTGGAAGGGAGAAAAGATACGTTAGAACAATGTAAACAATAAACCAATAAACAATGCACATGCAGGTGGAAGGGAGAAAAGATACGTTAGAACAATGTAAACAATAAACCAATAAACAGTGCACATGCATACAGCACACACATTTGCAGATACATATACAAAGTTCAAATGTATCCAACCTGGTTCCTATTCAATAGGCGTCTCTCCATTTCTTCTTCAGGACAATCAAAGAACAAGATGAACGCCGGCTCAATCTTGGTCTGCATAGCCATCAGAGCTTCAAAAGTTACCAAGATAATCTTTAACATTTAGCTTCACTTGAAATCACTCTCAAAGCTAAGATAGTAGTATCGTGTGCCATTGCAATAAAGATTAAAGCTAAGACCTATTAAACTCAACCCTTCCTTCCCCAATTAAGCACGAGTTCAAAGGCATAACCAAGGACAATGACTTAAGCAGAAGGCTTACAACTTCTTCAAATGCTGCACGGTTTTCCTCATTACGAGGGAATCCATCAATCAAAAATTTGTCATTGCCACTCTCTTCCATTGCTCTTTGGAGAAGCTTGATTGTCACCTCAGAGGGAACAATCTTTCCCTCCTTAATCATGTTTTGAATCATGGTGCTGTATGCACAGAAAAGGTTGCCATATTAACAAGAAGGAATTTGGAAGACTTGAAAGTACAGGATACTCTAAAATGAAATAAGAATACACAATCCACCATGCAGAACAAGAGGACAAAAAAGCACTGCATGAGCACGGATAGAATGAAGGACTTAATGGAAGCAACGAAACAAATTTAAATCAATCTTGGTAGGTGAATCAAACAACCCATCTTCCAATTTTACTAGCTATACATGCATAACCTTAGTGGAAACAAGACATTGAATCAGTACAATCTAGAAAAACAACTAACAGTAATTACATTTTTGATAGCCCTCTCAGTTTCTGAGAAATGATGCTCAGTAAATTCAATAACTAGGTGACAATGGTAAGGTGGGACTCGTAACCTAAGATACATGTCTAGAAATTTAGTATCTGTATGACAAAATAACTTGTGTTTCTCAAAATATGTAATTTATCATCAAAAGAAGAAATATGAAAATATTTGCATAGGAAATACTGCTCAAAGTAATATAAACGTTGAGTTTAAATACCCATTTTCAGAGCCAGATTTAATTTCAGCTCTAAGAAGATCTCCAGCACTAAGATGAGTGTAACCAAAATTTTGAACTATATTTGCACATTGGGTACCCTTTCCACTGCCTGGACCACCTGATCAATCAAGATCGAAGAAATTTTATTAAGAGATCACAAGAGACAAAAGGCTATTTGACCAATAAAGGTATGTAGAACCAAATAATGCACACCCAAATATGATGAAGACCAACAACTGAAGTCAATCATCATAAAACTTCAATTCAGTATTTTGACAAGCTTTTAAATACATTAAAACTAGGCGCACTGAATTACTCAATGAATAGATAGATAGGGAGAAGAGCGAGGTAATGTTAAGGTTGGAAGTCAAAGAAAATGCTCACCCAAAACAAAAACAACCGTAGGCTTCTTCTCAGCCAAGCTTCCGTTCTGCCCCTGTAATGGGATATACGTGTCATATGATAAACGATTGCCTTTCTTCACTTCAAAGACGAACATATAAGCTTAATATATATGCTTACGTCTCACGTCAGGAATAGGTGTCCGAGATGTCAATTAGAACAATGCTCATATACATAAATGGATGACATCAAGCTCCATGATTTGTTGATGTATTAGCAATGAAAAGTACAAAACCAAGTAGTAGGGGGAGTAGTTGAAGATGGGACATGGATATGATATTAAGAAGGCCAAGAATGACATGACAAGGGGCATAAGTGTGAGTGAAAAATTGTACCTTGGTTGCAGAATCAACAGCAGTTGCCATGGGTGAAAATTAACCTGCGCTTAAGCTGCAAACGAAAAACAAAAAAAGGACGTGATAATTCAGATCTGAGATGGAAATATACACGAATCTTTTGATAACATGAAAAAAATGAGAAACAAACGATGAACGAAGCACTTGTTAACAACAAAAGGCATGTTTTTGGTTGCAATTACATAAAGTGTGATAAAATAGAGCAAGAAACTGAAATTAACAATCTTGATAAAGACCTTATAAATAAAAACAATAAGTAATATGGGGATGGTATGGATCGGACGTGAAATTGAGATGGGAGTTGCACGCATATGCCAAAATAGTTGAAAAGAAGAGATCTTTGCATAATAAGACGAAGAATTGCATGCATATGATATACCAAAATAGTTGAAAAGAACAGATCTTTGCATCATAAAAGGAAGAAAAAGAAGAAGAGAAGATGTAACAGATCCAAAAAGTTTAATGGGGTGGTGGGAAGAGGAGATTTAGCTTCACCTAAGAGATCTGCAGCGGCAAAAAGAGACAATCTTTCTGATCTGGTCGGAGATCTGACAACAGTAGTAAATAAGGAAGGGATGTAGGAAGAGGACGGAAACGGAGAGGGATTGAAGGAGAAGAATAAGGTTACCTGCAAGGACGAGACACGAAAGTAGATGCTCTGATGAGTGAATCGAAAGCCTCCAGCTCGCGCGAAAAATGAGTCTCAAATCTAAGGGTTATTTTAAACAAAAATTAGGCTGTTGTCCTCAGCTGAGCCTCTCTCTTTCTACACAAATTGGCCCACCCCCAAAATTTTCAACAAGGACTGCTTTAAATTTTGAAATTAACTTCCTTTTACTAAAAATGATACTATTTATACTTTATATATTCGAATATCAGATTAGGAACCAAACCGATCAATTTAATTTGAAACTCAGTCCGAAATTTAAAAATTAAGAAACCAGTTCAAACCCGACCTGAAACTTGATTAACTCGTACAAGTGAAACACTTTCTGTTTTAGACAACCTTGCTAGTCTCTTAACATAGATGAAGAGTGCAAATAGCTTTGCCCTTTGTAGAATGCAAATAGCTGTATGCAGGAGCTTTCTTCAACTTCCTCACTGTCAGTAAATTTCTGACCTCCCAAGCACTGTTCCATGATCCAGCTCCTGCATATACACTGGCTAAAACAACATAGTTGACTGAATTTTCAGGGTCCATGGAGAAAAGATGTGTTGCTGCTACTTCTCCAAGAAACCTATGACCGTAGGTGCTACATGACCCAAGAATGGCACACCAAAGTGAAGCACTAGGTTTAATATTCATGTTGCACACCATATTATAAGCTTCTTCCAAATGTCCCCTGCGTGCATAAAGGTCAACAATGCAAGACAAGTGCTCAGCTCGTGGCTTAATGCCATATTTACTAATCATGCTATTGAAGCATTCCAATCCTTCATCAATCAAGCCAACATGACTGCACGCAAATAGAAGAGACAAGAACGTGATGTCATTGGGTTTTAAACCTTCAAGTTCCATGTTTTTATAAAGCATAATAGCTTCGTTTCCATATCCGTGTCGCCCGTATCCAGCGATCAAAGATGTCCATGAAATAACATTCTTCTCCTTCATCTCACCAAAAGCATGAGCAGCATCATGAATTTCTCCAGATTTTGCATACATATCAATGAGGGCATTACACATTGCTACATCATGACAGTACTTACGTTTTACGCCGAATGCGTGAAGTTGTCTACCTATACTTACTGATGCTAAAGTGGCACATATATTAAACATGGAGCACAGTAGAACATCATCAATTCCAAAGTGCATCTGTCGAATTTCCTTTAAGAGACAAAGGGCCTCAGTGCTGTTGCTGCTATCCTGAGCATACCCTGTCATCAATGCCGTGAAGGATACTATGTCTTTCTTTCCCATAATGTTGTATAAATAACAAGCACTTCTCATGCTTTCACATTTGGCATATGCATCTATTAGAGATCCAGTCAAAGTAGCATGTGATCCAAAACCTAGTGTGATTGCATATCCATGTATTTGACCAACTTTGGAGAGGCATCTGGCCCTACTGGAAACCTTTAAGACACTTCCCAAGGTGAAACAGTCAGGGATCAAACCTAAAAATTCACATATTGTGCATCTATCAGACAGATTTGAGTGTATAAAGCACACCATGAAACAGCACAACCACATATTATAGTAATGAACTGATATGGAAAACTTTATCAAAAGAATAGCAGAAAGTAACAAAATAGGAGCTTATAATTGCTACCATTTGTGCTGTCAGCTTCAATAATCCTTAGTTTCTTTTGTTGGTTCTATACTCAAATAACTTACATGTCAATGAAGACTGGGCAGTAAAGATCTTTCTAATGTTAACTCAGTAGGTGATAAGACTCAAAGATTTTTACACAGAATCCAATTGAATTACACAAACCACAGTTTTGAATCGTATTAAGAAATAGGCACCAATCAAAAAAGAAATCTGTCCACAAATCTAAGAGGATAAAAGCTGTCATACCTTGCCTCATCATTAAGCGAAGCATTTGAAAAGATTGGTTGGAGAGCCCCTGAAATCCATATCCACCGATCATCGCATTCCAAGCAACCACATCCTTCCGTGACATTGTTTGGAACAAATAAAGAGCATCATCCATCTTTCCACACTTTGAATGCAAATCAACTAAAGCACTTTGCACAACTACATTATCAGCAAACCTACTCTTCTGGGCACAAGCTTGTATTTGCAGCCCCCTGCCCAAGCACTTCAAACCAATACACGCCCTCAACAAACTCCCGTAAGTAAACTGGTTGGGCTTAACCCCAAAACGACGCATATCCAATAACACCGCCAGTGCATCTTGGTAATAGCCGTTATGTGTATAGCAAGAAATTTGAGCCGTCCAAGTTACTATGTTTCTTTCGGGAATTCTATCAAACACCTTTCTAGCATTTGAAACATCACATAGTTTCCCATAAAAAATGAGTAATTTGGTGGCCAAGTGAAGATCAGCAAAGAAACCAGCAGCTATAATGTGAGCGTGTAGTGAAAGCCCCAGCTTTCTGGCTTTGTTTGCTATTAAAAGTTGAAAAAGTTTCATCGACAAACACAATCCAGTTCTACTTTGTTGGAAGAAACTTACTCAGGCAATGAGATACTGGAGGGAGGATAAAAGTTTGATAGTTCCAACTGCAATTCAATCCAAAGAAATTCGTCAAGAACATAAGATACATACAACCATTATAGGACCATTCAATTGGCAACATGCAGGAGAAGTGTTATGTATCTTGCAGGGATGCGATTGCAAGTACTTTACTTTTTAAAAATTATGAACGATCATGAATTGGGACCTTGATGTCTGTAATAAACAACAAGCGAACTTCTAAAGAGCAAGAACCACAAGGAATAACAACAGAAGCTGGCAAACCACCGGGTGTCTCAAACCACAATTCGCTCTCTTCCCTCGACACTTTAAAGCCCACGTTCCCCAACTCCGAGGAATCAACACTGAAGTAATCCCCACAGCGGCACTGGTAAGACAAGATCAGGACTAGTGCGTCATCTTTAATCGTCATGTCCTCCAAGCTAAGTTCTTCTGCTACTCCCAAATCATATCTGGATGCACGTAGCTCGTTGTCGTAAGCTGCTCGCGATTTGGGATTTCCCAAGCCTGTTGGACCTTCAAAAACCTGTCGCTTTCACATGAAGTTTGAAGCTTGTCGGGATGACAAGTGAGGAGGGCAGATCGGTAACTGGACCTGATTTCTTCCAAGGTTGCGTCTTCTTTTACGGAGAGAGTGACGTAGTACGTTTCATGGGATGTGTTCTCCCATTGAAGCATTTTCTTTACCACTGCAAAACTCGTACTATTATTGATTACTGAATACTGACACAATCGTTCTTTCGGGAGCGAATTTCTTATCGAGAATCAGGCAATATCTCTCTCTTAAACCTTTCGTAGCCAAAAACGGCAAGAATATTTGCTGTTTTGTAAATGGTTTTCGAAGTCTTGTGACCTCCAGGTTTCACATCCCAGCAGAAAGAGTGAGGGTGAGCTAAAGGGCAGAGAGTGTAGATCACAGAGCTGATGATAAAAATTTCTGCTTTGGCAAAGATTACATGATTAAACAGAGAAAAGAAGAAAGCTTTTTATCATGCATGATTAACAAACTTGAGATAGAATCAATCCCAAATTCTCAACAGAACAGAGAAGTAAATAGATGTCTCTCACAGCGTCGGTGGCGGCAGAAAGGGCTTACAATATGTGACCTTTTCTGATTATCATTCAGTGGGGTTTCTGGTATATAGTTGTTATGTTTTAACGACTACTCGATTACTGTTATTTTCTTCAAAAAAAAAAAAAAAAGAACTACTCGATTACTTATAGGACTTCACTTGGTGACAATTACAGATATTAATACCATACAAAAGTTTTTGTAATCAACAGTTTTCAATTTCTGTTCTACAAAATCAAATATGAAGATCCTCCACATATACAGAAACAGGAACTTTCATTTTTCACTCTCCGGTAGTAGTAGTTGCAGTGAAGCCTCTTTTTTTCCTGAAAATAGAGTTGCAGCGAAGCTATGCCAAAGGAAGTTTTGAATTGTCTTGGTTGCTTTCTGTACGTCCGATTCTATCCAGCTGAGCAACCAGCATGTCATGCACTTTCGCTTTTATCTGCACAAAGAAGCCACACAACATATGAGCTCAGCTCTGGTCTGATCTTGTCTATTCTTTTACATGTTCCAGACCAAACACAGAAATCTGAGGTCAACTACACACTCATGCCATAAGAGCGACAATTCATATATCAAAAAGACTGCAGTAGTTAGCCAGTTACCTGATCAAGCCCCTCTCCGCTCTTCACTGAGACACGAATTGCCCCTCTAGGTCCCATCTTCCGGTATCTTGCCATCTCAACGTCATTAGCGTCGCTGTCTTCGGTAATGAAGATGACAGGAGACTCTTCCAAAAGATCGCTTTTGGAAACAACATCAAGCCAAAGAAGGTCTCTGAACCTCTCTCTTATTTCTTTGTATATCACAAACTGCACATTAAACATCCAGGAAGTTCAAGTATGACAAAGACAAAAACTTTTTCTCTTAAACCTTTCTCTGTTTTCTTTATTTTCTCTTATTGTTTAAAACAGAATACA